>QJPP01004025.1:0-88808 GCA_003996215.1 Jaltomata sinuosa | reverse complement strand
ATTTTTTTGTTTATTTTTTATTTTGTCTTTTTTTCTTCGTTTCTCCCTTTTTTTCTCAATTTTTATTTTTTACTTTTTCTTTGATTTTTATTTTTTCTTTTCTCTTTTTTCTAATCATTTTTTTTACCTTTATTTTTTTTATGAGATGTTCTATAACTCTTGCTTTAGAGGCAAGACTTAGCTCAAGGACTTCCAAATGAGATGTTCTATAACTCTTGCTTTAGAGGCAAGACTTAGCTCAAGGACTTCCAAACAAAAAATTACGCCCTATGAGCAAGACTTGACACTAGTACATTGTGTCTTGATTTATGAGATATTTTATAACATTTACCTCAGAGACAAGACTTAGCCCAAGGACCTCTCAAAAAATACAAGTTACGCTTTATGGGCAAGAGTTCACACTACTTCATTGTGTCTTAATTTATGAAATACTCTATAACTCTTTCCTTAGAGGCAAGGCTTAGATCAAAAATTTTCAAACAACAAGTTATGTCCCACGAGCAAGGCTTGACACTACCTCATTGTGTATTGATTTATGAGACATTCTATAACTCTTGCCTTAGAGACAAGACTTAGCCCAAGAACTTTCAAACAACAAGTTACGCCCCATGGGAAAGAGTTGACACTACCACATTGTGCTTGATTTATGAGATGCTCTATAACGCTTGCCTAAGAGACAAGACTTAGCCCAAGGACTTCCAAATAACAAGTTACGCCCCATGGGCAAGAGTTGACACTACCACATTGTGTCTTGATTTATGCGATGCTCTATAACTCTTACCTTAGAGGCAAGACTTAGATCAAAGACTTTCAAACAACAAGTTACGGCCTAGTTTCGGATGAGCTTCTCCCAATTATGTCTGGTAATAGAATAGGGCGGCTTGCTCTGACCCCATTGGCAAGGGTTGACACTAGCACATTGTGTCTTGATCATGAGATACTCTATAGCATTTGTCTTATAGGCAAGACTTAGCCCAAGGGCCTCCCAAAAAATAATTTATGTCCCATGGGCAAGAGTTAACACTACTTCATTGTGTCTTAATTTATGAGATGCTCTATAACTCTTGCCTTAGAGGCAAGACTTAGCTCAAGAATTTCCAAACAACAAGTTATGCCCCACGAGCAAAACTTGACACTACACTCATTGTGTCTTGATTTATGAGATGTTCCATAACATTTGTCTTAGAGGCAAGACTTGTTCCAAAGGACTTCCAAACAACAAAGCACGCCCTTAAGTTTACTTCGATTTCAAAGAAAGAAGATCCTCTTTGCGGATTATCCAACTTTTTGTTTATTAGCAAAAAATAATAGAGATAAAGAAAAAAAGAGAAAAGGAAAAAATAAAGATTAAATTAAAAAAAAAGAGAAAAAAAGGTAAAAGTTGAGAAAAAAAGAGAAAAAAAAGAAAAGTTTAGAAAAAAAAAGAAAAAAGAGGAAAAAAATAAAGGTTGAGAAAAAAGAAAACGAGAATTAAAAAAATTGAGAAAAAAGAAAAAAGAAAAAAAAAGATAAAAGAAAAAGAAAAAAAAAATTAAAAGTTGAGAGATAAACGAACATGGAGAGTTGTGGTGTAGAGGGACAAAAATGTATTTGTTCTATACATAAAAAAAGAAGGAAGGATATTTTTTAAAGACTTTTCTTATGAGGATAAAAATTGAAGACCACTCATTTTTTGAGACACTCCATGTAATTTCCTGAATTAACATGGGAAGGAGGGATCCTTAGAAGTCAAATTATAACTTAGGAACGAGCATTTCTTAAAGGCAAAGCCAACAGTTTCAACGTCTAAAAATAATCGGGAAAATTCATTCATTTTAGACCAAAGAAAAAATGTCAAAAATTTATTTATTTTGGATTGGAAAGAGTATATACAAATCCACACAGACAAGAAAAAACGTTAGCTGATTTTTCTATTAACTTAGCGTCCTAGTATTTTTCTATGTAAGCCAATAGTGTTGTCAACCGACTTGAGTCTATAAAGGCCAATGGGCTAGAAGTAGTAAACAAGGCTAATCCAATTAAGATTGTTGGATCAAATAAAATGTTAGAGAGTTTTATTTGAAATTCAGAGCAACCGCTTAAGAGGGTGTTTGAATTGTCTTAATTTAAGTGTTTTTGGCTTTTAAGTTCTTTTTTTAGTTTTGGTGGTGTTTGAAAAAGTGTAAAAATTAAACTAAAAGCTAAAAGTCTTTGTAGCTTTTACCTTATAAGCTACTTTTAAAAAGTCAATCCAAACACCTTCTGAAAAGGACAAAAGGGTTAGAGAGAAGAGTTTTTGCAAAGAATTGAAGTCTGTATTCCTTCATCCCCTTTCTCTCTGAGTTCTACTTTCTCATCCAACTTGTATGTTACTGTTCTTCTGTAATTTCACTTAGGTATATTGATCAATAATTCCACAAGCAGTCTGTTATATTGTGGGTGTTTGCATTTGGAGGTTGTTACAAACAGTGTGCTAACGAAGTGTTTCTCACTCAGTTAAGCTGCCCTTTGATACTATTTTCGAATAAAATTAACTAGGTGTTTGAAGGAGGTCAAATTGAAGGGGTAAAAAGTGCATTTGTAGTTGAAGTCGAAAATAAAATTTTGTCCAAGATATGGATTTCACTTGGAAGAAAAAGATTGTAAATTAGAAACCAAATTTATCCCTTGAAATACACCTTCAAACAAATATAGTTAAGTTGGGGCAAGAGAGAACAACTCTCAAGTAAAAACCACACACTGAAAGACAATTTTCCTTCTTCATTCAAAGACAATTGCCAGACACCTCTTTTTTTTTCTTTTTTTTTTGGTATCACAGGTTCTCCACTTCACCATGTACACACACAATAATTAGGATGAACACACAAAACCCACCCCAAGCAAAATAAAAAGGCTGACATTGGAGATGGAAGACCAATCTGGTCTCTCATTTCTTATAATAGCTACTATAGCTATTTTATAGTGTGGACCTTTGCTAAGTATGGAGAGCAGATTACTTTCTTATAGAGTGCTTTACTCCTAGAACAAAGTAATGAGTCGTGTTTAAATTATTGCCAAATGGTGTAGTTAGGATTTTTTATATATTGAGTTATGAATAAACTATTTACGCATATTAAACGAATCTCTTAATACAATGCTGGCCAGTGGTTACTATTGAACTCTATCAAACTCGTAACTACAATCCTGGCTAGTGGCTACCCCCTTTGGCTACATGAGCAATATAACCAAAACTAAGAAAGAATAGTAGGAACAGAACACAATATGAAAAAGAACAATAAAAGTTCATTTCATCACTATGTCATAAAAAAACTGGTGTGGAAGCAAAATTTACAGAGCTAAGAGCCAAATGCTTCGAGCAATTGGCTAAAGGGGGATCAGAAAGTAAGGGGTCGTTTGGTGTGAGGGATAAAAACAAATAGTCCTGGGATAAAATTTTGGTGTTTTGTTTGTAGGATAACTTATCCCTCCATTTTATACCATAGTGATGAGATAAGTTATCCCATATATATGGTGGGATAACTTATCCCGGAATAACTTGTTTCCAACCAAACAACCCCTAAGTATCGGGTTGCCTTACAAAAAAAACTCCAAATCTTTTTTGGTTTACAACTCAGTCTTTGTAATCATTTTGAAGCTCGACTAATTTGAATTCGAGCTCTCTTAATTTTACTTCCCACCCCATCTTTGACATTAAAAATCTTCATATGATCATTATTTTTTAGCAATAACTTAAAAGTTCTTGCAATTCCACTTTCCACTGCTCCTATCACCACCTCAATACTCAGCACAACCAAACCCCACCATCAGAACAAGAGTCTAAATATGACCATGAATAAACATAAATATATGAGACCAAATATTCCCTCAATCCAAAAAGAATAGAATTATCAGTGTTATAAAATGTCAAACAATTTCCCTTTTGACCACAATTTTATAACAATAATAAACATTAGGAGTAATCTTTTTGTTCATGCTCTCTAATTATGTAAATTATATCTTTTAAAATTTGAAAATTCAGTAAGCATAACATTTATTATCAACAACAATTAAGAAATGAATCAATCAATGATTAGACATAAACTTTGTATGACAAATTACACAAAAACAAAATCCCAGAGCAGATATCTGATTATACATTTCCATATTAGAAAAGAAAAAAAAAACAAAAAAGAACAATCAACCAAGCTTAATATATTGATCATCTAATTTTGATTGCTCTCTTATCTACTAAAATTTCAATACCTTCATTGGAACTCAATACGACGTCGTAGCTTCAAACCCTAGCGGAAACGGCGGCGCCGGCAGGGGCGGCGGCGGACAAGAAAGAGAGAAACCCAGTTGCCGGAGACTCCTGCTCATCAAGGAAAAGATCTTCAGGAACCCTAAAAGCAGCATGCGTACAGACAATTGCGAGACCAATCATCAAAGCAGAAATAAGAACCGATCCAACACTTGTGAGGAAAATCACAACAACGGTGGAAACAATAAGAACCCCAAGCGTTTCGGGTTCAGAAAATTGCCGACCAAATAGAACCAAAGGCGGATCCGATGGACGGAAAAGGTAAAGGAAAAGCCAAGCAGCGAGGAGACCGGTGAGAAGAATAAGGGAAAATGGGTTGGTGATGAGGGAGACAGCGAGGACAACGGCGAGGAGAGAAAGGTAATTTGTACGGAAATAGGAGTAGTTTTTGCGGATACGGAGGGTAGCATCGGAAACCGATTCGGGTTTGGAGAAGGCGGAACGATCGACGAGTTCAGACCAAGGACGACGATTGGAAAGACCACCTTGGATGGTGTCGGAGATGCGGTTGATGAATGAACGGAGAGCAGGTGTAGGACCCACACCGGTAATGGTTTGTTGGGTGTCGGAGGAAGTGGCGGCCGCGGCGGGGACGGTGGTGGATTGGGGGTTGGAAATTGGAAGAACTGCTGCCATTGTTTTGAATTTTCTGGTGAAATGCAGACAAGTTTGGTGATTGATTTATGGCAGAAAATTTGGGGATTTGGTTGATTTATACGGTTAATTAGGGGGTTTTGACTGATGGAGAAAAGGGGATCTAATTTTCGTCGGTGGATCTCACCTTCTCAACGAATTTCTTATTCACCAATACCAGTAATCTCGCTTATACACTCTTCCTCTCGCTAAATAAATGGTGTTTTTAGTTTGAATTAAAAAATAAAATATTTTTATTAATTTATTTCTAATAAATATTCTCTCTTTATTTGAAGAAGGATAAAATTAAAAGAATATTATTAATATCTTTTTAATAATTTAAAATATCACTTATTTAAAAATAAAATGAAAAAGTTAATATCACTTAGGATATATTCTCTGTCTCAATTTACTTGGTATAGTGCAAAGTTCGAGAGTCACATAATTTATAAATCAAACATTACATCTTTAAAATTTTATTTAACAAAATTTACATATTAAAAACTATATAAAAATATTATTCATTACAATAATTGGTAATTAAGATATTTTAAAAACATATATATGAAAAAATTATAATTAAAAAATGTTTATTTAGATTGAGGCGGAGGGAGTACGATTTTTCTCTCTCTTTTCCCTTTTTATTTTGACATGAAATATAGAGGTTGAAGTTGTTTAGTTAAGTTGATTAAGTTTTCTTTTTTGGTGGAGAAAAAGATTTATTAGTTTCATTTATTTATTAACCACATATATTATCATGCGAGGATATAAGTGAACATGACTCTTTACGTTTCTTTCTCTTATATAAAAGAGCGCTAAAGCAGGTCAGGGTCGTCCTGCCAGTTTGCGCCTCTTCTTAATATTTATCTTCCGTTTTATTTATCTTATTTATTTAATTTATTATATATATAAAAATTACATAAAAATTACTATAAATTATAACAATTAATAACTTAAAATATTTAAAAAATATAATAAAATTTTTGTTGATTTTTAAAATTTTATCGGTGTCACATAAATTGAGACAGAGAAAGTATCATATATTATTTGAAAATGAAAAAAAAAGTATCATAAATCACAATAATTAACAACATAAAATATTTAACGATATATAAAAAAAATTGATTGACTCTCCAAATTCTATTAATGTCATATAAATTGGGACAGAGAAAGTAACATATATTATTTTAATATTACGTAGAAAGTACGATAAATCACAATAATTAACAACTTAAAATATGTAAAACTATATAAAAAAATTGACTGACTCTCCAAATTTTATCAGTGTCACATAAATCGGGATAACGAGAATGACGTATTATTTAAAAAAAATTATAAATCACAATAATAAATAACTTAAAATATTTAAAAATCATACAAAATATTTAATTGACTCTCCAAATTTTATCTATACCACATAGGGTTCGAATCTCGGTGGGCGTTGTATTTTTTTTTTTTTGCTATTAAAATATTAGCTGACACGTGGCTAATACATGTCAAGCCACCCACTTTTCTTTTGGCACGTACATACGCTTCTTCATCAATTGTCCCCTACTTCATCTCATTTTCATTCATTTTCTTTTATATATTTATTAGCTAATCACTTATTACGTGGTTCTCAAACAACGTCGACTCTCTAGCTACCTGTTGTAACTTTAAAAATGTGTTGATTTATTTTTATTTGATTCTTTTGAATTATTTTATTTTTCATCTTACGTAATTTATATATACTAGATATAAACGAGTTCATGTTTAGCACTGGCTCAATATGTATTACTTTATTTGTCTCAATTTATGTGACACAAATAGAATTTAAATAGTCAATTAAACTTTTTATATATTTTAAGTTATCAATTATTGTGACTTATAATACTTTTACGTAATTTTCAAATAATATATGTTACTCCCTCTGTCCCAATTTATATGGCATTGATGCAATTTCGAGAGTCAACTAAATTTTTTATATATCTTTTATATATTTTAAGTTGTTAATTATTGTGATTTATAGTCTTTTTCTTCTATCCCAATTTATATGACACCGATAAAATTTGGAGAGGCAACTAAATTTTTATGTCTTTTAAATATGTTAAGTCATTAATTATTGTGATTTATACTACTTTTTACGTAATTTCAAATATATAACATATTAAAAAGAAAAGTAAGATAAATAAATAAAAATAAAAAAAATATAAAAGGAAATATTCAGGCAGGCATGTCGATCTCGTGCCTGCTTTGCCCTTTATAGGTAAGTTTCATATTTTAAGTTGTTAATTATTATGATTTATAATATTTTTTACATAATTTTTAAATAATATATGTTATTCATTTGTCTCAATTTATGTGGCATTGATACAATTTCAAGAGTCAACAAAGTTTTTTATATATCTTTTATTTATTTTAAGTTGTTAATTATTATGATTTATAGTACTTTTTCTTCTATCCCAATTTATGTGACACCGATAAAATTTGGAGAGACAACTAAATTTTTGTCTTTTAAATATTTTAAGTCATTAATTATTGTGATTTATACTACTTTTTACGTAATTTTTAAATATATAACATATTAAAAAGAAAAGTAAGATAAACAAATTAAAATAAAAAAAATATAAAAAAAAATATCCAAGCAGGCAGCACAAGTAGGCATGCCGACCTTGTGCCTGCTTGTTGCCCTTTATAAGTAAGGTAATAATGCTATATAATATTTTAATTTATTTTAAAAAAAAAATATTTTTTGTTTTAATTTGTTTCTCTAATTTTAACTGGCGACGAAATTTAAGAAAGTAGAAATTCTTTTTAACAATTTGAAATATTTAAAAGACATAAAAATTTGATTAGCTTTCGAAATTCTATCAGTGCCACATAAATTGAAACAGAGGATATATTATTCAGAAATGACGTAAAAATTATCATAAATCATAATAATTAACAACTTTGAATATTTAAAAGGCATGAAATATTTGGTTGACACTCCATATACTATCAGTGTCGCATAAATTGGGATAGGGAGAATAATATATATTATCTAAAAATTATGTAAAAAGCACTATAAATCACAATAATTGACAATTTAAAATATTTAAAAACTATATAAAAATTTGATTCCAAATTTTATTTGTGTTTCATAAATTGTAACAGAGAAATAACATATTTTGGGCCGGTGCTGACACGAAGTTTTGTATCTAGAGTTGAAGCTGATGTAGCTGGCACGAGGTCAACGTGTCTGCTTCAGCATTTAGGGGTATTTTGGTCATTTTGTTAATTTTTTTGTTTTAATTTGTTTGTTTTATCTTTTTAATCGATTATATATTCAAAAATTACGTAAAAAGATAAATCACAATAATTAACAATTTAAAATATTTGAAAGTCAGTAAGTATTATTCTCCATTTTATTTTGTTTGTCTTATTTTTCTTTTTAGTTTGTTATATATTTCAAAATTACATTTAATGTACTACAACAACAACAACAACAACAACAACAACAACATACCCAGTATATTTCCACACAGTGGGGTCTGGAGAGGGTAGAGTGTACATAGTCCGTACCACTATCTCAGAAGCGAGGTAGAGAGGCTGTTTCCGATAGACCCCCGGCTCAAAGCAAAAACAATTTATAAACAGTTTACATTTAATGTACTATAAATCATAATAAATAATAACTAAAAATATTTAAAAGACATAAAAATTGGTTAACTTTTGGAATTCTATTAGTGTCACATAAATTGGGACAGAGGGAGTAACATATATTATTTAAAAATGATATAAAAAGTTCTATGAATCATAATAATTATCAACTTAAAATGTTTAAAAGACTATATACAAAATTTGATTGACTATCAAAATTCTATCAGTGCCACATAAATTGAAACAGAGGGAGTAACATATATTATTTGAAAATTACGTAAAAGATAAGGAATAACATATACAGTCTAAAAATTATATAAAAACTATGATAAATCACAATAATTAACAACTTAAAATATTGAAAAATCATATAAAAAACTTGACTAACTTTTCAAATTTTATCTGTGTCACATAAATTGGAACAAAGAGAAAGATATATTGAGCCCGTGCTAGCACGGACTCCCGTATCTAGTTATAGAAGAGGCTTGGCAAGCAGGTGGTGGTTGTCCTGCCAGCTTGCCGCCAAGCCTCTTCTTGTCATTTTACATTTTATATTTACTTCTTCCATTTTAATTTGTTTGTCTTATTTTTTTAATTATTTATATATTTAAAAATTACATAAAATTTACTGCAAATTATAATAATTTAAAACATATAAAAAATTTGGTTGACTTTCAAAATTTTATCTGTGCTATGTATATTGAGATAGCAGAAATAACATGTATTATTTTAAAATAACGTAAAAAGTATTATAAATCACAATAATTAACAAGTTGAAATATTTAACGACATATAAAAAATTGATTGACTTTTCAAATTCTATCAATATCACATAAATTATTGGGACAAGAAGAGTAACATATATTATTTGAAAATTACGTAGAAAATACTATAAATCACAATAATTAACAACTTAAAATATGTAAAAACTAAATAAAAAATTTGGTAGCCTCTCTGATTTCTATCAGTGTCATGTAAATTGGGACATAGAGAGTAGCATATATTATCTGAAAATTATGTAAAACGATTATAAAGTAAAATAATTAACAACCTAAAGTATTTATAAACCATACAAAAATCTAAAATGGATATAAAAAATTAAGTTGACTCTTCAAATTTCATCAGTGCCACATAAATTGGGACGGCGAGAGTAACATATATTATCTAAAAGTTATATAACAAGTATTATAAACACAATAATTAACAATTTAAAATATTTAAAAATCATACAAAAAATTTGATTGACTCTTCAAATTTCATCTACGTCACATAAATTGAAACAAAAAAGTAGCATACATTGGGCCCGTGCTTGCACGGGCTCTTGCATCTAGTTTTAAATAGAAAAAAATGACCTATAACTTCTAATATATTATTTTAAGATTTTTTTATATGTAAAATAAAAATATTTTATAAAAAAATAGAAATTTAAAATATATTTATAAAAAGCTATCGAAAGAATAACAGGAGAAGCACAATAATAAACTCTTTGGATTTTTTTAATACTACACATTTACTCGTTATCATTTGATCACTACACACATTTCCTTGAAAAATAATTTTAGACAACTAGAAATATACATATAAGAAAAAATCATAAAATTATACCTTTGAAAACATCTAGATGATGTTAATGGGGCAAAAGAACTTTAGTAATAATGTTGTATGGAGTAAAATAATAAAACAAAGCTAGTATTATTTTCGTTCACTAATTTTAGGAGATGAGCAAACTATGTAAGTAATTTAAGAAATTTCATGAAAAGCCCTTGGTTGACAAGTAATTCAATTGACTAGTAGTCTAGTCTCTAGTATCACCTCTCTAATCAATTCTAGAAAATAAGACAGAAGGAGCATATATATACGTCAACGATTACTTTTTCAATGTAACAAATAATAATAATAAAAAAAAGATAACCACTTCTTAAGACTCGATTTTTTTATAATCTTTTCCCCAAGACCGTTTATCAACAATTAAATAAATTGTTCTTGATTTTGCAGCAGTCAGATTTTTATATTTTGGAATCTCTCCCTATTTCAGCAGGAAAAAATGTAATTGTTAAATTTGTATTTTAGGAGAAACATCAAGGACAATATGTATTTTTTTATTCTTAAAAGGACCATTTGTTCAATCAATCTTCTTTCCCTTTATTGAAGGTGATCCACTACTTTTTTATTGCAAAGATTTGGAAGATGAAATATAATGTCCAAATTAGTTTACATGCACCTTGATTATTTCGTTGAATACATGTTATTTTCTACCAACACAAGAACGAAATGGTGATTAAAACGCAATGATCATAATTCATAGTGAAGCTAGATATAAATAATCAGGTCAATGATTTACTTGAATTGCAAAAGGTAGAATTGACATTTTAACCGCGTAGAGTATAAAACCATTTAACTTTATCATCTTCTTTACCTTAAAATGAGGCCAACAAAAGCTACTGTAAAGGTCCTTTTTTTCTTAGAACAACAATCATCTCAAAATAACCCAGGAAAACTTCACACTTACACTAGACGTTAAACCACACATATAGCAAAGCTGCAAACTTCAGCGTTCTCTAGAGCAAAATGTTTTACAAGTATAGTTTGTGCAAGTTACGTGAATAAGGGAGCTTAAATTATGTGCGTAACCACGGAATAAATAATCATGAGATAGATGAATGCACCTGTCATATCAAATCCTTAAGAGAATTGAAAGACAAAGCTAACTAGGCATAACACAATACTAAGATCATGAAATATGTGAAATGACTGCTAAGGAGCGAGCCATTGGCAATCTTCAGATACGCATGCAACAAATATGGATGAAACAAGAACTTGAACGCGTGTGAACATCTTACCCGAATGCAACTTATTCCTTTAATGATACCATGTCATTGCATAAGAGTGCTAATAGCTCAAACCTCCTATTCAAGACAATGTTTCCAAGATCACATCAAGGGCTTACAAGCAGGATAATAATTCCAACATTCACAAGGACCAGACATTCATCATTCCAAGAAAGATGACAATACCAAGTTACTTAGCTGATACAGATCCAACCACATACACAGTTCATAAGTGGCTCAAAGATAGCCAATTGTGAAATGAAACAGAAATTCAGAAGGTAGATCCATTCCATCCAAAGAAGGAACCCTGCAAAATAGAGCAGAAGTCATCAGTTTCGTCAGGTTTAAAGGGACAAAATACTTGTATGACCAACACTCCTAAAGTAGAACATTATGTCCACAAATATTTGATGAATCGGAAAAGTACAAAAACTTCTAGTGTTCTTAGACAGTGAAAGTTTATTTACATGATCTAGTACTGGTGTAAAGCATGCAGACATTGTGCATATTCTTGACTTTGATGGGCCTAAACAAACAGGAAGAATGCAATGAGAGATATGCGGGGAATTTACTCATCCTTGATAGATTAAGAAGCCAAGCACATACCTTGGTATCATAGAATTTCAGGAAAAATCGAGATTTGGGGATAGACAATTTGGTCTCAAGTATTTCAGCAATTGCACCACTGAGATTCTTGTTAACATCAGCATTTAAGCCACCAATGGAGACCAACTCACCATAGGCAGCGGGTTGTTCTGTACCCCCAAAAGACATGGGAACAGATCCCTTCAACACAATCATGACATACTGCACAATGAAAGCAATCTTAATGAACTACAGATAAACCAACCAAACAAAAAGGACAATAATACATGTCAATTGAGCTTCTCAAGAGAGACTAAAGGCAATACTTGTTGAGTGAACCTACTTGCTAAGATGTTCATCAGCTAATGCATTTTCAACAAATAAGCAAATACTTTCTACTTAGTGAGACTTATGAATTCATCAAGCCAGATACTGATTATTTTGTAAAGCTAATAGCTTTCAGAACCTTAACTGCAAAGTCAAGTGCAATTAAAATCCGTAATCATTTCAGCTGCATGCATACAACATATATATACGATATACTCTTTCAGAAAATCTCTGAGCTCCAAAAACTGACAATTAGCCTGAGATTTTGAACAAAGCACAATGCAGACCTTTTAGTCCACATAAATTAAACAGTTATTTTATGAGCAAAATTGTCTTTACAAGTCAAAAGAGCTCAATTTCAAGAAGACGTAGACAATCTAGGTGGAAAGACCAAAAGAGGTCAGCTTATCATCAGTGTTGTCACAAATTTGAAGGGTTAAAAGAACTAAAAGCCAACTTTGATTACTCGGGACCAATTGTGGCCAACATCAGTTCCTCTTCTCCACCATTGCCCACTCCCCTTTTCCGTTTCTTTCTTTCTCTTTTTTGTTTTTTTTTTAAATTCTAAAACCTCCCCTGCCACCTAAAGCAACCAGCAACCTTGGCAAAACCTCTCCAGCTCTCCTTTCCTAGAAAACTTCTACAGGTTAGAGTAAGAGCAGCAAAACAACTCTTTTGTCCTCCTAGCACAATAGCTCAAATATTCCAATCCTTGTCCTTGGCCTCACCTCTTAGATCAAAAATTTGCTGGCCTGTTTTCTGTAAATCTTTCCTTATCTCCATATTCTGACTTTTGGGGCTCTTGAAGTTTATTGTTGATCAATGTCATTATTGGGTTAATCGGTTTGATGGAACAATGCGGAAAGGAATAGAGAAGAAAGAAATGTGCATTTCATTTTATTGAGAATGGAAAAAGATAATAATAATTTTTAAAAATGCACATTTCTTTCTTCTATTCCTTTCCTTTCCATATTATTCCGTCGAACCGATCAACACAATAATGATATTGACCAGCAATAAACTTCAAGAAAGAGATGTGCATTTTAAAGTCAAATTATTCTATGCTACTCATGTTTAGGTTCTATCTTTTCCTTCCCATCCCAAATGATGGATCCAAAGTAGGATTATTTAGCATATTGTAAATATTTACTTTTTTTTTTTTAAGCAGATGAATCCCCAAGGCCAAGTTGGCTACAGGTCAAAAACTCGGGGGATATGTATTTTTCTCATTCTTGATTTGAGGTCACCCTTCGTGATCCTGATTTTCATTCTATAGGACAGATGTGAAAGTGAACAAAAGGTCGCAGGTTAGCAGGAATAAGAATCCTGAAACTGAAGTCAAATGTTTGGTAAATGATCTCAAGCAACTATCAAAAGCGCATTGTGTCAAAACATGAGGTCTTAGTCAATGTAAGTATCAATTAGCCATACAAGATACAGCTCCTCTAGGTGCATTGAGGCTAATACATTAAGATCCAACGTGCTGTTAAGAAGGGTGAGACCTGAAGATAAAAAAACTTCATTTTCCCAAACTAAAAAAGAGCAATTACTCACTACTGACATATAGAAGTTTGAAAGTTTGAAAACTAGGCAAACCCCATTCCTTAATCACTTAAAACACAAAAAATCATGAGTATGAACACATTTCACTCTTCATATAGCTTCACTAGCATGATACGCAGTCTCAGCTCCAGCAACGAGCATTGCAAACTCCACCATGTTATGACTCATCAAGAAGTCTTAATTTGAACCCACCACACCTATTTCCTTGCAACCACTACAAAAAGAAAACACTCTCAAACTTTTCTTTTGTGATAAATTTAAAAATAAAACACTCCCAAGTTCATACGAAAAATGAGAGCCACCTCATACTTCATTTCCTCATGAACTTGATTATAACCCTTTCCACTCCAGCTATCTCGAAAAAATGGTTTGAAAGTCAAATGCATTTTTCGTTACTATGATTTTTTTCCACACATTTTAAAATTATTTCTAACCAGAAATAGTATGATCTATAATACTTCCTCTGTTTCAATTCATATGCAGTGTTCGACTGTCGACGAAGTTAAGAAAGAAAGATATTGGCACATACCAAAAGTACCCTTAGAACTTATATATCAACATGACATTTCTATGGCTATAAAAGTTTCATTAAGGGTAAAACGGAAAGTTTAAAGTTAAAGAGCTTTCAAATATAAAATGGTGTCATTCTTTGGGCAGCCCATAAGGGGAGAATGTCGTATAAGATGAAACAGAGGGAGTACTATTAAGGTAACATTTAAGCATGTAAATTTTCTACTACATTTGAAAGTCGATCTGATATTTTCTTTTATTTGAGGTTTTTCCGAACGTCTTTAAGATACTTCTAACTATAAAATATTTTTTAACTCAATAGCAAGCACTGTGGAGATGGAGGCCGAGCAGAGATGGAGTTCTCCCAATGAAGCCACACTACTACAAGCTGTTGCCTGTTGGTGAGGGAAGTCGGGCTTCCTGCACATATCAGCTGGATTCCTAGGGTACTCAAAAGCTATGTTGCTCGGACTCTTCAAAAATGTCAACGGGTGCATGTCGGATTCTCCAAAAGTAGTGTATTTTTGGAGAATCCGACAGGGGTGCGGCATCAAAGGGAAGAGTCCGCACAACTTAGCTCAAAAGATGTATCTCTAGCTTGGTTGGCAACAAAGAAGACTATTCTAAGTTATAAGGAGGAAAGGAGGATCGCATATGTTAACCTGTTCTTTCTGAGAAAAAGATCAGGCAAAGATGTGGATCACCTCATATTGTTGGCAGGTGACTACATGATTGTGATGGCTAGTATTGAATTAGTTCGGCATGCAGCGCACAATAACAGGATCAGTAAAGGATGTGCTCCATAGCTGTGCTTGTTGAAGCAAGAAGAAAATACATAGGACATCCGATGCTGTCCCTCTGGTCATAATGTGTGCCATGTAAAAGAAGATATAGAGCCTGTTTGGATGGACTTATAACTTATAGCTTACAAGCATAAGTCATAAGTTAAAAATCCTAACTTGTGAATTTTGGCTTAGAAATAAGTACTTAAAAAACTTTTTTATCTTACCCAGACTCTATAAAAGTGCTTAAAAACTATTTTCTCTTGAAAGCACCTAAAATAAGCCAATCCAAACAGTAAAAGGAGAGCTTTTGAAGGGATAGAAATGTCTTTGTACACTTGAAGAATAGCCTTTGTTCTCAGTTATTTTTTGGTGCAGACATAAAAATCCCTGCTTATATAGAAGATTGTGTGTAATTTAAAGAGTACCATCAATCTTTTCTTCCTTGGTTAGCCGTGGTGTCGGGGCCAACTTCTCCGGACCTCAACTAATTCCACGGGATACCTGTCACCTCCCCCGGCAACAGATACCAAGTAATTCCACATATGGGAAGAAAAAACCTATTGTTTTGTCTCAGCTCGGATTTGAACCTGAGATCTCAGGGTTGACCACTAGGCCACACCCTTGGGTGCTAGTAAATATTTTGCGATTGAAAGAAAAAAGATGAATTCTATGTACACCCACCCAATATGAAACAAAATCAAAATCCCTAATAGCAGGAGACCCACAAACACATAATTGAACATCTGGGTAACTGTCCAAACACTTTAAGGCTCAACCTAAAAAAGAAAAAAAAATACAAATACATAAAACATTTGTTATCTGTGAAAATGAAAATACGATAGAAACATACAGCTTGTGGTTTGCCGATGATTTTGGCAACAGTGGAGGTAGCTTCAGAAAGTACGGAGGAAGTATCAACTCCTTCCAAGTTCACGTTCGTCGAAATGTTAAGGCACGGCATTTTCTTCTTCTTCTTCTTCGGAAACCTCAAAATCTTTGGAATCTCCCACTCACAAAATGCAAATTCCTTTCTCTTTTGTCCACCAAATAAAAAGATTGGGCTTTGCTAGGAAAAGTTAAAGAGTTCTTTTGTGTTTTGCACCCCTAAGGTATTCACCTTTTGCACTTTGCTTCATTGCTTCTTTTTCTTTTACTCAATAAACCCCTAATTTCTTTAGTGGGCGTTTGACCACAAAAACATTAGAAAAATTCACTTTATTTGAATTTTCAAAGTTGGAATATTTAGCTATATTATTGCTATAAATATTTAGAATTTGAATGTATTCTTTTAAGAAAATATGAAATGTGATTTAACACATGAAATATAATTTGAATGAATTTTTTTATATATAAAAAAAAAAAATAGGGTAAATTTTAAAAGGAAAAATTTAGTAAAGTGAAAATAGGGCTTTGGTATTTTTCAAATTCCAAATATACTTTCAACGTTGTATTTGAAATTTTTATGGCTTGTTTCACGCCCCAACCTCGGGACCTGGTGCCACACCTAGCCCTGAGCGGGCCTAGCTGGACTTATACATTGCCAGTAACAACTCAATAATCACATATAAGCAAATCAACTAATAGACGCGAAGGCTGGCACCTTGCTGACAATTATAACATAACAAGGCCAACATGGCGGATTGAGATGTACTACGACATGATCCAGGTCTGCAAGCATCTAAGAACACAGTATCTGGCCAAGACAGTACCCCCACCTACCCTTAGCTATACATAATCATAGACTCCCAGATTCTAAACCTGGCAACTCCGAATGAAGTGGAGCTTACCAACAATATGATCTCAACAACACTACTGAAATAAGGTTGTCTATACATCTATCAGGTCCTGGACGATGTATGTAGTGTCCCAAGACAATAAGGCGTCAGAACAAAATAATGTACCGAGTATGCAAGGCAACTGAATAACTGAGCATGTATTATGCAGTACTGACATGAAATCAGATAACTTAAGAGATACTTTATTTTTTTATACCTATTTTACTATATTATTAATGTTTTAATTATTTATAATTAATTTCTCAACATTAAATGACTTATAATAATTAGGGATAATATAGTAGAATCACCATTTTATCTATTGTTTCTTAAGAAACTGTCAAGCCAAACATGAACAAGTAAACATAGATGAAGAGAGCAGCAATTATGCAATTCTATGGCTGGTCATTTGAGTTACTCTCGATCTCCATAATTTTTTATGAATGAATTGAGCTTGTACTACTCATTTATAAAAGAACTAGACAAATTGCTCGCGCTTCGCGCAGTGATGAACTACCTCATTAAGCTTTCAGATGAGCATTCGGTAATAGTGTTTTCCTTTTTGATTTTGTACATCAATGAATCTTTGTTGTCAGCAATTTCTGGATATTTTTCCAATTAGGTACAATTGTTGTAGCTTCATATATGAGTAACTAAAGTGAATGAAAAGGGATACCAAAAGATATAAAGTTTGCCTTTAGGTGCTTGCACCAAATTGTCAAGAACAGTTTATCCAACGTGAATCATATCTATATCTATACTATTTTAAAAGTAGAAACCCCTTAATTAAAAGTTGGATTACGAAATTATCCTTCAAAAGTTAAATGATCATTTTACCCTTAACCTAAAAGTAAAATTACCTCCCATAATAGTCATAATAATTAAATTGACTATTTAATCAGGTCCTATTAAATGGTACATTATGACTTACATCAACGTGGAAATTGAAAAGTTGTAATAAGTAATTGGTCATTCATATGGCCAAAATGAAGGCCATTAATTTTTTGCTCTTTGGCTTTTTATTTTCCTATGTGTTTTAAAAATGAATCTGTAATGTAAAATTTTCACTTATAAATAGAGTGCACTTTAAAGACATTTGATATCATTTATCTTTTTAAAATTCTCTCAGTTTTATGAACTCGATCAAATCGTTAGCAGTAGAGTTGATAGGATACAAAAAAAGACAGGTATCAAAATGAATTTTAGAATTTTATAGTCTTATTTTTTATTGTAAGTAGAATTAACAAGCAAGTACATTTATTTTCTTTCACTATTTGTAAGTGACAAGAATATGAAATTTTATAAATTTGTTTATATATTATCATATTAATTTGATGTATTATACAATTATCTCTCTTTTTCTTTTTAAATTTTATTTTGATAGGTATTGCCATGGATCATTACAATCAATTACTGAGTGTTTTTTATAAAATTATTTTGCGGGACATATATAGCATGTTGCTTCATTGAGAAGGATTACAATTTCACGTATGTAATCATTATTCTAATATTTTTATTGAACATGATATCTTTTTATCCTCTTAATTCTCATATTTGATTTGGAATATTAATTACCCTTCAAAAGCTAAACTATCATTCTACCCTTAACCTAAAAGTAAAATTACCTCCCATAATAGTCATAATAATTAAATTGGCTATTTAATCAGGTCCTATAAAATGGTACATTATGACTTACATCAACGCGGGAATTGAAAAGTTGTAATAAGTAATTGATCATTCATATGGCCAAAATGAAGGCCATTAATTTTTTGCTCTTTGGCTTTTTATTTTCCTATGTGTTTTAAAAATGAATCTGTAATGTAAAATTTTCACTTATAAATAGAGTGCACTTTAAAGACATTTGATATCATTTATCTTTTTAAAATTCTCTCAGTTTTATGAACTCGATCAAATCGTTAGCAGTAAAGTTGATGGGATACAAAAAGAGACAGGTATCAAAATGAATTTTAGAATTTTATAGTCTTATTTTCTATTGTAAGTAGAATTAACAAGCAAGTACATTTATTTTCTTTTCACTATTTGTAAGTGACAAGAATATGAAATTTTATTCAAATTTGTTTATATATTATCATATTAATTTGATGTATTATACAATTATCTCTCTTTTCTTTTTAAATTCTGTTTTGATAGGTATTGCCATGGATCATTATAATCAATTACTGAGTGTTTTTTATAAAATTATTTTGCGGGACAAATATAGCATGTTGTTTCATTGACAATGATTACAATTTCACGTGTGTAATTGTTATTCTAATATTTTTATTGAAAATGATATCTTTTTATCCTCTTAATTCTCATATTTGATTTGAAATATTTGACCGATAGTTTAAATTATGCGAGCGAAGCACCAACAAGTTGATAAAGTTATAGTATATATTAATACAAGTCACAACGAATATTTTTTTAATCAAACTCACCGAAAAAAGAATTCACAATTTTGAATCAAACAAATCGTACATATGTGCAACTATGTTTTGTATATATCAATTAAATTTTTTGATGTCAATAACTATTAAGTATCTCTATGACATATAATTACTACTTCTTTACAGATCAACAGATGTATATCATGAATTTGACAATCATTTACTAGCCATCCCGAGGAAGACATATGTTGAACGAACCTTTGTATGATTACTAATTAGCGTGATATACACGTGCAATACACGTGTTCGAAAATTAGTATTATTAAAAGTAGAAAGTTTCAAAGTACAAAGTTAGATTACCGTTTTACCCCTACACTAAATTAAAATATTATAAAATATTTAATTAATTAAATATTAAATAATAATCGTATTATACTAAATACTAAAAATGGGAAGTTGTATAGTCAAAAGTTGAGAAACTCAAAAGTCCCCATTTAATTCTTTTAATTTTCTGAAATATGCTATTATTAAATCATATTCATTATATTATTATATTATACTTATTCTATAAGTGTGAAACTCCTTGGTGCAAAATTGATTTACTAAAATACCTTTAAAAAGTTAAATACACATAATTATTACTTATCTGAAACTCCAATTACATCTTATCTAAAAGTAAAATTAATTTTTATTAATTGAAAGACTAATTATCTTTTGCTAACAAATCATTTTGCTATAACCATATATCGCACGTCCCATTGGGTAACCGTTTGTTTTGCCTTTCTAATTATGTATACTTAATGGATTGTATTAAAATGCCTAAGGCTTTTCACCTCCTAAACTAGCTCAACAGCTTAGGATTTCCATTAAGATAAGCCATTAATTAACAAATTAAATTAGGGAAAAGAACATGGGTTGACCAGTTACAAAATAAATGGTCCAAGTTTGATCTATTGGACAAAAAATGACCCTTCGACCTTTTTATTTTCAATTTGTAGCCACTAGTATAAATTAGCCCAAATCTCTGAAGTTAGCCTAATTCGGCTATTTTTGTCTTCTTCATTGTGTCATTATACTTATTCATTCTTGTTTCTCTTCTTTCTCCAATCTTTCATAGAACAAAACCCCACAAAATCCTATATTTTCCCTCTAATTCTTAATTTTTTTTCATCTGAGTTTGTTCATAGTTAAACTCAAGTACTTTGACATCCTCATCATATGCCATAATTACAGAGAAAAAAATATTAAAAAGGAAAGGAAAATCAAGTTTTTCTCCTGTTGGTAATGGTTGTTTGTAAAAATAAACTACACCATACAAGTGGGCTACATGTATGTTGCTATACCTATCTCTAGTTGCTTTGATACTCAATATTATTATTATTTCCTAAAGTGAATTGAGAAATTATGATGGAAATAATAGCGACGATGCTTGAGTCTACATCAATTAGAACCATAAAAGGCCACTCAAATGATGACTTGAATGGTAAAACTTCTGATGCTGACACTGATCCTGATATAGTTTGAATTTTTCTTTTTGTTCTTGGTCTACCCTCAATGGTACTGACGCTAACAACTCTTTATTCCCTTTCGCCATTTTCAAAATGAGACTACGAGGAGGAGGATGTGTATAGAAACTGATTTAATAAGATTTTTTCAATTTACTAGGATGTATATAGAAATTGTATATTTATTTTATAAAATACGTATTTGTATAAAAATTAAATAAAAATTGTATAGGATGTGTATAAAAAGTGTATAATTATTATATATAATATGTATCTAAATAATTATTGCAGCTAAAGTTTGTATAGTATGTGCATAGAAACTGTATAATTATTGTATAGAATATGTATTTGTATATGATGTGTATAGAAACTGTATCATTATTGTATAGATTATGTATCTGTAAAGGATGTATATGAAAATTGTATCATTGTTGTATAAAATATGTATATGTATCATTATAGTATTAAATATGTATATGTATCATTGTAGTATAAAATATGTATATGTATCATTATGTATCATTGTGGTATAAAATATGTATATGTATCATTATTGTATAAAATATGTATATGCATCATTGTGGTATACGATATGTTATTTTTATGTAACAAATAAAAATTCAACTTTTTTTGTATTTAATTAATAAAAAAAGAGTAACAATTACAATATTATAATTTTTTATTTAATTATTAAAAAAAAACTACAAAATTTTATGTGATTGTTTCTTTGGTAGAATTAAAATAAAAAATAATAATAGGAGAGTAGTTTTATTTTTTTAAAAACAAAGCAGCATAAAAAGAAATAAAAAAAGTAGCAGCCACCCAAACAAAAAGGAAGTAACAAAATTTTTTTTAAAAAAAAAGAAAAGAAAGAGAGGAGACTCAGCTGCCAATAACACGATAAGCCAGCAAAATGGCTAGAAATTAGAATTTCAATTTCTTGGCTATTTGCGTGATATTATTTTCAACGGAGAGGCTATTTTTGTCCTTATCCCATTAAATTAATGAATTATCTTATCTTCATTTATTAAAGCCCATTAGAAGCAAACAACTATTTGACCCTTAACTATTACTAACCTACAAAATTTATATTATATTCAAACAATCTTATTTATTTTCTTATTTTCATCCATAATCTCATTGTTTATCCTAATTCTTTTATATAATAAAAAGTCTAGAAGTCACCATTATTTCTATAATAGTTAAACCATTTAATTATTTATGATGAGAATTCTAAGAGTAACTATCATAATTATACAAACTTCTCATATTCTTATTAATTAATTAATGCTAAAAAAGAAACTTATGAATTCCCACACATATTAGTATAAATATCCCTCATGTTTCTGCTTTCTTTCCAATGATTCATATCATTGTTTGTATTTTATTGAAAATTTTAGTTTGTGTTTATTTATGGGTATATAATCTTCACAACCTCTTCTTTTATTATATAACTTGCTTCTTCCTCTCCATTATATTCAGTTTTACATACTTATGAAGAGTAACAATGAGAGCTTAATTTTTCATATTTATCGATTTCGATTGCTATACTAATATTTCTCATATTCAGAGTTGTATTTCCCTTTTAATTCTTCACAATATTTACTATACAATCATCTCCCTTTCATTTACTTCTTTACTATTTCTTATGTATTTATATATTTGAATTGAAGAAAAATTTGTATACTTATGACAATGTAGGATCGATCATGATAGAACTGAAAGTGTGTATTAGTTTAATTTTTATTTATCATATATAATGATTAATTTTATGAGAAATATTTTTATTGGTTCGATGAACGGGGAAATCTAATGTAAAGCCTGCGATGGGAAAAGGTGTTTTTTTTTAATTTGATAAAATTATAGATGAAGCAAGGAACCAGTGGAATGTAAAAATTTGCACCCTAAGTTCTTGTTCACAGACACAAGTGTATCAAATTGCGTGAGAATGGAAAAGTTGTATTCCTGGTCGTCGTCTAGAGGTACTTTGTACCAAGTGTTTGATATCTGCTTAGTGCGTGTTTGGATTTTAAAAACTAATCTGGTACTTCTGTTGCTATTGCTGGTGCTTCTCGCAACGTCGCTATGCTTTTAATTTTCAGGTTCAACATTGTTCGGAGCTTCAATTTCCTCGTATTTCTCAGCTTATATGCCAACCACTATTTCCTCCTTCATTGTTTAGTTGTTAACTTGCTTGTTTTCCTCAATTTAGAGCCAACCACAACTCTCACGTGTTTTTCAAAGTCCCAAACTTCAGCCTGCAAAATCACTTGTACACCCAGACCATCTGCCCGCACAAATTAATGATGTTTCAGTGGGCAATAACCAATCGAAAATAAGCCCAACAAAAGAAAAATAAACATGAAAATTCCAAGTATCCTTCTTTTACTAAAAATGCATGTTTAGAAGTTTGGCATATGATCCTCATTAAGTTTACGCATGATTACTCGGTAATATCCGTTAACCTTTTGGACTTTGTACACCATTGAAACTTATTTGTCTACACTTACTGCTAAATGCTCCACTTAATTTGTCTACATTACCGTAGGAAAACGTTAGCTTCCTCGGCCCAATGTGATATAAAGGTGAATTGAAGATCTAAAAATAACTAAAGGAGAAAAGATGTGGATTGATTTTTTGTGTGTGTGTCGTAAAGGGAATTTAGTAGTAAGGAAGGACTTTGAACGACCGGGAAACGAATTTAGAATTGCAAGTGAGGATCTGTTATAAAGTGTAAACGGAGATTTTAACATAGTTAATCGCTAAAAGATATGGAAAGGGGATCTAAACAACTGTAAAGTATCATGAAAGTATAAATTGTTCAATAAGTGTTGAAAATATTCATGGGTCGGTAATTATTCATGGAATATGTACCGAGAATTGAAATGCATTATTAACTGGGCGTCCTGGAGTGACTTTGAACTGACCAAAAGACGAAGTATAAGCTTCTTTGCAGAGTCTGATGTAAAGGGAGAAGGTTGTTTGCGAAATCGACAACCCTGAGAAGATGTAGAAAGGGAAATATATATTAAAAGGAGCAGCGGCATGCAAATCGAACGTTGGAACGTAAGCGCCACACAACTAAGCCCCACAAGTGAGTCTCGAAGTCATTTTACCCCAATAGGACTACCAAAGAAAAATCCCTATTGGAAACTCGGACCACACAGCCACTTTGGAGCTAATTGAGCATATATAAAAGGTGACACTGTCAGTACAAGAAAGATATAGGATATTTATGGACTTTGGATGAAGAAGCTTGGACGACCTATGAAAATGGCCAATGAAGGATCATTTTGCTGTTTAGTTGGAATTCTGTTGGTTTTTTTTTTTTTTTAAAAGATGGGGCAGCAAAAAAGGGGTTAAAAATGACTCTCAATGGATTGAAATGACTTTCAAAGCGTTCAATAGCTTTCAACGACTTTCAATAATTTTATTAAGCATATGAGGGCTTTAAATAGCCAACTTGAGCACATAATATGCAGAAAATCTGCAATTCAAAATTCAAAAAAGCTAAATAATCTCAACAACTAAAACAAACTAATTTAAAATTCAAATTTATCTTAAATCTAAACAACTTATTTAGCTAAAAGTTACTGCAGTAACGAAATCAAATTTCAACAAATTCATCCTTTTCTGTTTCAAACGTGGGAACACAGAGGCCGCGCATCAGGGTGCCTTATGTCTCGTGCAGGAACGTGGTTTTGAGAGTGATCCAGTCTTTAATTTAGTTGTGGGATTGGCCTTTTATCAGTTATGATGTTCTACTATCCTGAAGGACTTGCATTTGCAAGAGTTGGACGGATTTGATTGCCCAGTGCAGTCAGAGTCCTTTGAGGACAGAATAGTTATAAATTCATCCGAACCCCCTTCGACGGAAAATTATACTACTTATACATGGTTAAAATTATTTTTTATGTATATATAGTAGATGTTGAACCCCCTTCGGCTAGTTCGTGTGTATATATTTTCAGATTTTGAACCCCCTTAGTGAAAATCCTGGCTCCGCCTCTGGCTGCATGTTACCTTTATGGATGAGAATTTATGTATGTTGTAAAGGTTAGGGAGTATTTGGAAGAGGAACGAAGCAAAAAGAATATGTTTTCCATTTTGCACATGCATGCCAACTGTTGTGCTGGATTTTAGAAGAAGACACTACCATACAATAACAACAACAACATACCCAGTGAAATCCTACAAGTGGAGTCTGCGGAGGATAGAGTGTATGCAGACTTTACCACTACCTCGTGGAGGTAGAGAGGCTATTTCCGGAGGACTAAGACACTACCATACAAAGCAAGTAAAACCCTTCTCCTTCAATCTTTAACAATGTTCTTTAAATTGTTAATTTGACTGTGAGAACGTCTATTAAAATCTTTCTTTGCATTCTTTGTTCTCTTCCCAATCTCTAGTCACAAATATAGAGCAGCCCCCTTAGCCACAATATCCAACTTTGGTGTTGTAAATAATCATAAAAGTGTAAAACTTGGATCTACATATCAAAAGTGATCAGCAAAATAAGAAGCTCAATAATGATATATTTTCTACTTTATTTAAATAAAAAGCTTCCATCCGTTTGAGGCTCAAGACAAGCTAACTTATATAGCAAAGCTCTATTCTTCTTTATCCTTGTCTTCCTTAAATGTGTTTTCGATTGTCATTCCTCTCGAACACTAGAATAGCATATTAAATATTTGAGGAAATTATGCCTTGCACCTGATATATATTTATTCAAATGTGAATCTGAATGAAGTCGACACTGCTTCTACGAATCCCTTAAACACCTTGCTGAAGTTTCTCTTTTAGCTTTTTTTTTTCTATCTTCTTCTCCTTCCCAATCAGTAAACAAAAACATACATAAGAGACACTGGTGTTTGTTTTTGGAGTAGAAAAGATAAGTGCACATTGCATTACTGTATTTTACTACTAGACATTCTATTCAGAGTTTAAAATCACGTCCATATGTGTCTATTTGTGTGTTCTGTTGTGAAGAGAGACGGTTTTAGATCTTTTCTCAAGGCCCATGATGATACCACAATGGGTCATACTCTGATTTTCTCAAACCAGCATTGATATAGTGGTACATATATCCACACTTAAAGCAACCCCTGGTTCCCAATTCTTTCAACATTTTGGACATTATTACTTTTTACGTTAATGTTCTGTGATTATAAGCAGAAAGAAATGACTTAAGTATTTGATCATCAAAACCCTACTAAAACTCAACGCTTTACCCTGGTTTTATGCTAGGCAAAAAATTTAATGATGCAAAAACAATAAAGTGTTGTGAACAGGTTTTGTCTTAGAAAGAAGCTGCAGAAAACTGTCTGTGATACAGCCATACTACTACAAAACTATACCATACATTGGCCATAAGCTTGACCATTTTCTGTTTTCTTATACGGAGGAGAGAAGTCAAGGAATGTTTAAAGATGCTTTCAAGCATTAAGCCTATTCATTATAGCAAAGCAGCAGATATTGACCTTGTTGAACAAAGGGTGCCCACAAGAAGAGATAGCTAGGTACTTAAGAATGCTGAGTTCATTCTTCCTCCAAAACTATAGCAGAGGAAAAGCACCTTTTCCCGACAGCCCTCGAGTTGGTTGTTTCCCAACCTTGACCATCCTTATAGCGTTCAATCTGCAATCACAAAAAGGAGTATTGATTAACAGAACCACATATGTAATGGAAGCAACGCAGAGCAAAACAATGAAATAAATAATCTTATGTACCATGTCTAGTATTTCATCATCAGATTGAACACCTCCAATTACATAAATGGACTCCTTTAGAACAGCAGCAGCTGGATACCCCCTTGAGTAGTTCATTGGTTCCCCAAGCATCCATGTTCCACGACGGGGATCATATATCTCAATGCTCGACACCATTTGAGACCCATCATAGCCACCAAGTGCATATCTAAAGAGCAACCATGAAGATAAAAGTGAATAACAAGAAGAAAAATGGGACAGGTCGTGGACCATGCTCAATCCCCCCCAACCTAGTGATTCTTCAGACAATACACATATCCTACTCTCGAAGACATAACACTGGACCAAAGATATAGAATCCAAAGAAGCGAGAAGAGGCCAACATACAACTTTCCCCTAAAAGGAACCAATGCATGAGATCCTCTTTTTGTGCTCATACTCTCAATTTTTGTCCAAGCATGTTCTCTGGGGTCAAATCTTTCAGCAGTCCTGAGGTGATAGCTAATAAGAAAGATTCAACAGGAGAACACACAAGAAAACTAAAAACAAGACTCAACTGCTTTCACATATGAAGGTAATCTTCCTATTCAATGAAATAATAGAAGCTGCAGTTCTATCAGAACAACTTTAGCACTAAAAAGGATCACAGGTTGGAAAACTACAAGCAACACTCATTTCTCAGGAAAGATCAAAGAGAAATACAATTCAATAATTGGAGAAAATGAGGCCCAAATATCAAGCTCCTTTGGTGCATACATTATAAAGAAAACAGCAATTCAGCAATAACTTACGCCAAATAATTGTCTCCATCATATCCACCAACAGCATATAATGAACCACTGAGTTCTGCTGATGCAAGAGCAAATCGCTGCATGAATGGTAGACAATCACGTCAGAGGAGATTATATTAACACTTGTAACAAGTAAAGGAAAATACAAATGGATACTACTTAAGAAACATAGTCTAAAAAATAGAAGCAAATTGAAGCCTGGACTGTAGGCAAGGACAAGAAAGAGATAATATGGCCGTTTGGCCATGAAAACCAAATACCAAGTTGGAGTTGGAGTTGTGTTTGGCCATGAATATAAATTGGAGTTGTTTTTGACTTTTTGTGAGAGAAGTGAAAAATGAAAAAAGTGAAAACAGCTTTTTCTTGTTTTTCCAATTCCGGAATTCAACTTCAAGTTGAATTCCGGAATTTTCATGGCCAAACACCATTTACGGAATTCAACTCCGGAAAAAAGTAAAAAATTTCCATGGCCAAACGCCTACAAATTGTCTTTGTTAGCTAGTAATGAGATGAATTCACTTGGACACTAGTAAAATATTGCTAAACACCACATCATTTCATTTTCCAATTCTAACCAATTATTTCCCTCAACGCTTCAAGGTCGTCTCACTTGTTTATTTCTTCATATTACCTGACTGCTACTAAAGGATTGAACAAAGAAGAGACAAAAGAAACTCCATGGAAAACTTGCTGCAAAAATTAAGAGGATGAGAACAACATCCAAGGGTAATGCACATGAGCCTTCTTGTCAGAACAAAGATTTTGAACCGAAAAGAGCTACCTCATTGCAATTTACTTCTACTGTTGCAAAACTGAGCACCAATTTCAGCTTCTACTTTTTTCACACGCACTTTGTCCCTTTAACCTTCAAAATATCACCATCGAAATGTAAGCAAGGAATACAATTTACCTTCTGCCGCATGGATTGTGAAGGAATCCATCGACCTACTTGAGAATCATACATTTCAACTTGTGAAAAACATTCAATCCCATTTCCACCGCCAATTGCAAAGATCTTGTCCTTCAAAGTAGCTCCAGATAAGCTACCATTTCTCTCATTCAAACAAGGATGCACAGTCCACTTATTATCGGCTGGGTTATATGATTCAACTTCACAAGAATAGAGTGGCATCAGTATCAGCAACTTAAGGAAGGGGGGGGGGGGGGGGCATCAGTATCAGCAACTTAAGAGAAGGGGGGGGGGGATGTGAAGGGAGGGACTACTGGCATTACCTGTGTTGTACCACAAGCTTCCAGATTTGCCACCAAATACATAAAGTTCTCTACTCAGATTTGCAATTGCAAAAACCGATCGAACTGAACTCATTGGCTTAAGTGAGATTAAAACATCATTTAGAGGTGAGTACGAGTCCAAGGCTGATAACCATGAACCACCATCATATCCTCCAGCTAGGATGATTGACTCATCATTCACTATATCGTCTGACTCAAGCACATTTTCACTATCATGTGAACGAGAAGGATATGTGGACTCTAACATCAAACATCTACCTTTTAACAATTTAATTTCTTCTTCTGCATTAGCCTGAACTCCATGTGAATACAAGGAAATAACAAAGGGGAAAAACATCAGATTTTCACTTCTGCAGACACAACATGTATTCAGGTAGGCATGTAGAAAAAAAAAATCAAATTAAATCATTTAGATAGAGAACAGATACAGTATGAAGCATCAAATTGGATAACTATTGAAATCCTTGAAATTGGCGAAAGGATTTTTAGCAGTTAAGTTCGTCTCTAAGAATAGCACTGGATACAATCATCAATTATCGCTGATACATACATCTTTTTAATTTGGATAAAGCCTTACGGACCAAGAACCTAAGTTCTTTCCCTTTTGGTCATTCTCAAAAGGTTGTGATTTGTAAAACTTCCCAAGTGACATTTTCTGATTCCCCCCAAACAACAATAAGAGTGTCCTAAACATGGAAGGTCTGTATATAGGCTGCAGAGACTTCTACCAAGTAGGATATAGATTAAGGAAATATTCCCCTAAACAATTAGAAACAATACTTGCATAATCAAACTTATACCCAACCCTGAAGATTCTCCAAAAATAAAATGAATAATCACTCTTGTGAACAGATTGCACAGACTTCTTGGGAGCATTCCATTTCCCCAACACCAATAAGAGTCTCTTAAACATGGATCTCTATATGAGCTAGACGTTTCTTTACTGTATAAGATGTAAATTCATAATAATACTCCCCTCCCTGAACAACAAGAGAATGTTTAGGAAAGCCACCTCCACACAGATCAGGCCTCTCCCCCGGATAAAGCGGATAGTCTCTCCTATAAATAATCAATTTCCATTAGTTTGTCGTGTAAAATTATAGTGCCTCTTTAAGAATTTAAAATCAATGAACCGCACATGCATTTCTGACTGTAATGATCATGTAACATTTACCTTCTATCACTCTTTGCACTAACAAACCCTTGAATTAGGCTATTCAAGCTCTGTCACTATACCATCTAAAACAGTCAAGCATGCACTGTTATTCATCCATTATTTACCAAATATCTGGCTACATTATAGCATCATAATTAGCCAAACTAATTTTCGTCCCTGTTTCACACATTCCTCTTCTTTTTACATTATATCGCAACTAATGTTCAATAATACTTTTCGCTGTCAAGTTAATATCTGAAATTATATGATGATGATCTTATTATTTCCTCTTTTAGAAAACAAAGCATTTCTATGGTATATCATCATGAATCTTGAAGTCACCAACTGCTATGGCTTATTATCATGATTTCATCTTACTTTAAAAGAAGAAACAGAATCTCAAGCTCCTTTCTGAATTTGTTTGTCTTGTTGGGATGAATACCTACTAGTAAGCTTCGACAGTCCTGGTTTTGTTACAAAATTCCTTTTTATCACCTATTCATCTCTTGGTGATAAAAGATTATTTTTCTTGTTTGCAGCTCTTATTCCAATACGGTCCCTCTCCCCTCCCCATAGATATAAAGAAGAGGAAAATCTTTATAAAATTTGCCATTCTTCCAAGATGTCTAATATAGTCTCTGCCATAGAACAATGAGGAAGTGGTTTTAGCATAGAATAGATATATGTCACCATAAGACCAAGATTCTACAGAGATAAGGTTTACCAGTTTCTGCTCCAGGCCACTCATTTTTTGGGTTTGCTCTTCACTAAATGCTTTCAGTTCTTTCATTCCTTGAAGCAGCTGCAATAACAGAGATATTGAAGTCATACAAAAATATCTTGAGCAGAAATGCTATCATGGTTGACGAAAATAGGCACATATTACAAGAATATGAAGAACCTGAGCTATAAGAGAAGGAGAACCAGCCGAGTAACAACCGCCTTCTTCGTTCTTCTCTTCTCGGGGAGGCTGTGGTTCCAGGAAAGCTGCTTGGCCAATGCTTACATCATCATTATTACTTATCCCTGCACTGATGCTTTCCTCTGCATGCCCGTTTGTAGGAGGCCCCGAGCATGCACGCTTAAGAGCTAATTCTTTAAGTTTCATGAGTATAAAATCCTGCTCATTCAATGCAGCTTGACAATCAAGTGGTGCCTCCGGCTGCAGATCACTACCATCTGACAACAGAGAAATGTCTCCAGCACCCAACTTCCTATTCACATCAATGGAACTGGATGACTTATTTTCTAAGTCTTGTGGTTCAAAAGATCCTTTTTCTGCTATCTTGTCATTTGCAGGTGAACCATGGATTATACTTCTCAGTTTTGCTAGATTATATGGTGTGCTACTCGGAGCATATGCAAGAAATGAGAGTTGGGAGATCAATTTACTAGATTGAGTAAAATCTAACTCAAACCAGAAACGCTGCTGAGTATAATAGTTATCCGAAATTATTGGTTTAAACGTATTTTCTGGCAGTGATTCACAATACAGACGGACACGTATCTGAACCTTCAAAATAAAAAGTGAAGTTTCAGTAGCCTAGAATATAACACCGGCGTGCATCAATACAAACAGATAAAGCCAAAAAGAAAACAATGATATAAAACCTGTGCAGGATATTGTGTTTTTCCAGAATCATCAGATGTAAAGGCATATGGATTGATTTGCATTTGACCAGAGCTTGCAGCCTCAAAGATTCCATGGATCTTCCTATCGCTGTAGTTGAACAAGAACACTGGCAAACCAGGATTTACATTTTGCACGTATGAAATGTGTTGACCAGGCAAACCTGTCAAAGATTTTGAAATGTATATCATTGAGTAAAGAGTGCCAGAAGGAAATAAGTAAATAAAGTAGTAATAACTGACTCTTCACATGATAGTAAAAAAGACATTTAAAACTAAGTTCTCAAACATATATATGCCTCGAGCACCCGATTGTCCTAAATTTTTTCTTTTCAAAGGCCAACATATTAGGGCCGAATAACTGACCAAATAGTTGCTTTTCGAGACACTCTTTTATTGTAGCATTCGTGCAGCCAAATATAACACCGCCTAGTTGATCTCTCGGCAGATTTCTAAAACCTTGAGCATATGTTGCCTGGTATGGTGATGTCGGTGCTGAATTACTATGTGTGAAGTTATGTTTTCTTCTCCTTTCTCCCATCCTGAAAAATACATTTGGACAAAACTAAACCATCATGAACAGTAAAAGAGAAACAGAGCTACTATGATCAAGCTAGACAAAGCACAGGAATTAAACAGCCAATACAATAAGTAAGAACGGTGTACTTATTCATCTGAAGGAGAATCAAATGTCTACTTAAGACCTCAAGTACTATGGCACTATATGTCTCAATGCACAATCATCTCTTCCTATTTTTCTAAAATGCCAAGAACAGAAAAGGAAAAGATAAAGAAAAATATATTATTATATCATGACCCGTTCATTGACATGCCCATTTTAACCCATCGAAATTGTCCCAACCTGCTCATTTGACACCTTTAGCCATGAAAACATCACACACTAACCAAAGGATTGATGAAAATTGTACTAATATAATAGGATGACAATATGTCCCGGTGATTGATAATTAGCAATTCAAGCACTCTAAGCCACCCATAATAGGGACTCTTAAACATAGAGTTTTTCCTGTTCACCAACACTACCCCTCCCCACCTCCCCCACTGGGTACCCAGAAAACTGAATAAAGAAAAATTAACTGCATACACCATTTTTAACCATGCAAATGTGTTAATCTACAGTAATTTCCATTCAGCTTCTAAGCATACACTCTATTAACAACAACAACAACAACAACAACATACCCAGTGTAATCCCACAAAGTGGGGTCCGGAGAGGGTAGGTGTATGTAGACCTTATCCCTACCCTAGAGGTAGAGAAGTTGTTTCCGAAGACCCTCGGCTCAGTGAACAACAGATCAAAGCAGTTCGGAAAAGGAAATAACAGAAATGAAAAAGTCATGGCAAAATACTATAGAAAGCATGACAAAACATAACTACAACAATAAACATGTACTGTATTATACTTCAAAAGTCCACAACAAATCATGTCCAAATTCACACACAACAGCTAAATGCATTTTTTACAGCTGATGAATTCATATCCGACGAGCTAAACCCTAAAATCAAACAAGAAATACTTGTACAGAGACTAAAATCGTTCTGCAAAAGTAAAAGAGGAATCACATCAAATGCTTGATTAATTACAAGTCCGTAACTAAAGTAGACGGTCACAGTAGCAAAAATGGACGAAATGAACAATTTTCTTGCTCAACAAGGAAGTAATTCAGCTACGAATTCAATGATCAGACGATTATCTGAACCAAATATATCTATAAAATAGAAGTGCAATTTGTATCGAAAGCGAATTTACAGTGAGAACTGAAGAAGGAAACACGAAGTTACCTGACAATGAGAGAATTTTGAGACTAAAATCCTGAAATCAAACCAGAAATACTTGCACAAATGCTAAAATCGTTCTGCAAAAGTAGAGAGGAATCACATAAAAATGCTTGATTAGTTACAAGCCTGTATACATTCGTAAACGCATATAATGAGACGGTCACAGTAGTAAAAATCATCGAAATGAGCAATTTTCTAGCTCAACAGAAAGTAATTCAGCTACCAGTTCAACGATCAACGGTTATCTGAACCAAATATATCTATAAAATAGAAGCGCAATTTGTATCGAAAGCGAATTTACAGTGAGAACTGGAGAAAGGAAAGGGGAAGGTACCTGGCAATGAGAGAATTTTGAGAGATTGAGAGAGTTTTCACTTTTAAATGGAAGAAGAAAACAGTAATAAGAGAAAGAGGCGCGAAATTGCACTCTCAAGTACTTGATGAAACAATGGCAACACACCCAACTGCCCAACTGTACCTCTATTTTTTTTTTCTTTTTCTTTAGCATGTTATATTTTATTTATTTTGAAAATATTCTAAAATATTCCAACATTTTTATATTTCACATTTTGATATTATATGGAATTTTACTTTAAGAATTCCAAGTTATTTGATTATGTATTTCTTTATTTTTTATTTTTGAAAGTTTGGGGTAGGGGAAGGGAATTTGGGAGAGGAGATTACAAGGTGAGGAATCGAATCGAACTCTCATCAACTAGGTGAAAGTTCACGTAGTCAACTAATTGAGCTACTAAAATTCCCCGTTATTTGACTATGTAAATTTTAAAATTTAAATGATTTCTCTTTTTATCTAATTAATTTTTCAACTGATCAAATTTGTTATTTGTTTTATTTTCTGTTTGGATTTCTTATAGAAATTTTCCTTTTTTAAGGAAGAGCTAAGGTCTGCCTACACACCATCTTTCCTAAACCCCACTTGTGGAATTAAAGAGTATGATATTGTTGTTGTTTTGTATTTCTTACAAAAAATTATATCTTTGGGGGAAAAATCATATTGTTAACTTGAAAACCAAACACTGGATTTGAAGAGTTAAAGAGACTATTTTTTTTTAATTATTAGTAATTGATACAAATTGCAAGATGTTATAGTTTGTATCATCAAAATATCACTACAAAAGATGATCATTAATAGAGGAGAGGTATTATAAGGATTCTCAAGTATAACAAGGAAAGTAATAAAAAACAATAAATAACCCAAAAAAAGTTCAAACATTAATAATTATCACTGATATAGGTCAATAGTGTTCAAATTTGTTGTTGGGCTCTTATCAAGTTAATACTTTTAAGTTGTTTAAATTGAGATTAAATAGTCAAAAATATTACCAGCTAACTGTCAAAGCCTTATCAAAGTAGAACCATTAGTTATGATTAACTTTTTCAGTTTTCAAATAAGCTGGAACTTTTATCAGTGTAACTAGAATACCCAAATAAGAGAGTATTTGGTGCGACCTTTGAGAGTGCTTTAATTAGCTTTGGGTTAAAAACTTTCCAATATCATATTCTTTAATTCAAATTAATTGAAAATAAGAGGTGAAAAAAATGATTTTATCGTTTAACTGTGTTAATTTAAAACGAATTTTGTATTGGGTTGGGTCGTTCGGTATTCAAATTAGTATTTTTAAAGTTTGATTTCGATAATTCGGTAATTGAAGTAGATAGCAAATATCGAACTTTAAAAGTTCGGTTCGGTATGGTAAATCAAACTTTGGTACGGTAATTTGGTATTACATATTGAAAAAAATAGTATATATTTTTGATAAGATATATTCATAATTTGTCTAGCATTTGACATGTTAGCTTTTAGAGTAATCACATATAGAGGTTAGATCTCCACCCTCAAACACTAACATCATTAATTTAGTGTCACAAGTCAAATAAGATATCCAAATCACTTGTTAATGTTACCCATATATATGCTAAACAATTCACACCCACAAGCTTAAGAGTGTGTTAGGTGTGGAGAAAAATATGTTCTAGAAAATATTTTCTAATTTTTTCATGTTCGGTTGGTCGAAAAATTTTAAAAATATTTTTTTATGAAAAAACAAGTTCCTTAAAGATGAGGAACATGACTTTCCTAGTGGAAGTAGGGAAAACAAGTTTCACAAGTTGCATTCTATATTGATTGTCTTCTCACTCTCCAACACACCTCATCTTCACCTCACCCCAACCCCTGTAGCACCCATTCCCACCACCCACACCTCTATCCCTCCACTCTCACCTCGCAAAGTATTTTTCAAAATTATATACAGATGCATTCAAGTAATACTTTTTACTACGTACCGAACATAAGAAAATAAGTAAAAAAATTCACTTATTTTTCTAAAAAATATTTTCTCATACGGAACACACTCTGAAAGTAAATAAATAGTCAAAGTTCCAAAGTTGAGTTCTTGGTGAATTTGGTTAAATCAATTATCTATGATATGCTTAGAGAATACTTATGCTTAGGATAATAATACAACTTTTTTGTTATTATTGTTATTATTATTATTATTATTATTATTATTATTATTATTATTATTATTATTATTATTATTATTATTATTATTATTATTATTATTTTGGTAAATAAGAATTTTATTACCAAGTGAGAATTATACGGTTGTAACAATCCTCATAGTGATTTTTGGATTTTCATGCATTTAGATTGTTTTGCTCTTCCCCGTAGTTGTATTATTCTATTTGTGGTTTGCGAGAGTGGGTGACACAATTCTCGAGGTGTTTGGTTGGATTCTAAGAAAGTTTTTCATTTTAGAGTTTGTCCAAGTAGTAAAGACGTTTGACCTTTACTATTTACATTATTGGCCTTTACTATTTGACCGACATTTACTATTTACATTATTGGCCTTTACTATTTGGCCGACACTCACTATTTACTACTTTACATAATGGCCGTTACTTTTACATATGGCCGACATACTTTACATAATAATTATTTCTTTGTCTTCTAGTTATTCCAGCTGCACTTCTGGAATGTAGTTGTCTTCTCCGTCACATTTCGTGCATAGATGATCTGGGTATTTTTTCGTCACATTTCGTGCATAGTTGATATAATTGACTTTGACCAATATTTAGAGTTTAGGGCATCGTATGAGAATTCTGTCAAATTCGTTAGATCCGAAATATTATTTTTAGGCTAGCAGCACTGTTGGTTCGGATCCCGAGGCATTCGAGTGTGTTTTGGGTAGTTGGATTGAAAAGTTAGAAGTTTTGGCATATAGTTGACTTTGATCAACACTAGGTGATAACGACCTCCGTCGTTAAATTTGATAATTTTATTGAGTCTGAAATATTAACTTTGGTCTCGTAGCATAATTGATTTGTGTTAGGGAGGTTTCGAATGAGTTTCGAGGGTCGAATCCAGGTTTTCTAAGTTTTGGTTGTTGCTGGTGTCTGCTTTTGCGGACATGGGCCGCTTTTGCAGTATCTGGAACCCTTTTTAAAATCACATTTCTTCTTCAAAAAGTCAATTTACAAACTCAGTTTTTGACAATTTCAAAGTGTAATTTTGAGAATTTCTTGATTGGGTAAGTTCTTATACAACTTTTACACAATTCCCAATGATTATTTCATGATTTCACCTTCAAATTTTTGTTTTCAAATTGAAATTTTAGATTTTCTCTGATAAAGTTAAGAAATGGTATTTTGATGATTTTAAGCTCGATTGTAATTCCTTTTTTAAAATAAAATTTTATATTCGAACTCCTTTAGTTGTGAATAAAATAATTTTTAAATAAATATCCATTTTTTCCCTTTTGGGCTCTGAGTTGACTTTTAAGTTGGCTTTTTGGACCCAATTTAGAATTTTAGCAATATGAGTATCGTTGGATTCGTGTTTACGCATAAAACTTATTTTTGATAGAGTAATTGCGTTCGAAGACTCTTCATAAAGTAAGGGCTCAGGTATGACCTTGTAGAGTTTGCAGTTCGGCTTCGAGGTAGGTTATGACTTAACTTTCTTTAGACTTTGATGGGTGGAAACTTATCTTGTAAAGCATGTTATGAGTTGGGGGAAATTGTAGATTTGAGTACTAAATGAATTGAATTATCATTGTGATGTCCAAGATGAAGCTTATACTCTGTGGGTGATAAGGAACTTACATTTCTGGATTGAGATTGAGGCTCGTAGCCGGTGTTCATGAACTTATAGTGATTCTGAGATTTTGATCATATCTATGAAATTGACTTGTTGTTGCTTCATGTGCATGCATATTCATTCATTCATCTCATGGTTCACTGAGTTGTACTGATGGAAACATTGATTTTTAAAAGAAAATGAAATACTTTTACTAATTCAGTCCGATGGCGGATCACGGATGTGAATTTGTGGTACTTTATTGATCTCAGTTAGATGGCAAATCTCGAACGAAGTATATAGACCTCGCGAGTCCCCCATGAGTCCTATCTTGGAGCGATATATGCTCTGAAAGTGTATACCGATAGGCATTGACCATTGCATATCATTCCATATTATTGCGTTGCATTATCATTTGGATTGTTATTTGAGTGAGATATTTTGTGTTATTAGTGATATTGAACTTTTGGAATTTTTCTGCGTGCAGGGTTATTTTAGTATTCTTTATTTGATATAGTAACTACTTAAGCTCAGTCGATCTATGATGCCTACTGAGTACAAGTGGACCATACTTACTCTTATTTTTTGCATCCTTCTGGTGCAGATCCTTGTACGAGAAGACCCCATGGCTAAAGATTATGCAGAGTTGCTATTTTTAAAAGTTATGGTGAGCTCCTGAGTTCGGGGTCTATCCCAGATTCATCCATCTTTATTTCTGTCTCTTCTACTTTTGGACAGCTTGTATTACCGTTTTGACTTTTTGATTTAGAGGTCACTCTTGTATTTGTGACAACTGAGTCTTGGAAAATTTTAGAGTCTACCATTTGATTTTTCTTTGATTATTGCTAATTTAAGTTATTATTGGATATTCATCGTAACATTCCACTTTTTGCCTTATTTTTGTTTATAGTTGATTACATATGTTGAGTTAGGCTTACCTACCATGATTTGGGTAGGTACCATTGCAATTCTTGAATTTTTGAATCGCAGTCGTATGGTTTTCCCAGAGATCGCCGTGAGTGACAACATCTCAAGTTTAACAAGATACCATCAGACTGGAAGACCCAACTCCTAAAATCCTGTACTCATATCCTCAACTATCAGCTAGGATATTGATAACAAGCAATTAGTTGTAATAAATGGTCATGCTTTGGCTTCAAATGTACTCTGTAATACACCTCCTGAGCAATCTGTCTAAGAATATCATCAACACTACGACTCTTCTTCTGAAACAATCTATGGTACCTCTCCCTCTATACGTAATAAATTGTTGCAGCCAGGACTATTTTATATACCTCTGCCCTGCTAAACAGTCCTCACATGTTTCTCCTTAGATTGATCAGTTTGACCAGTCCTATGTGCAAACTTCCTTTGAACATTATTCTATCCCTCCTCAGTTCTGATTAGCAGGTGGAACCTTGGCATGCTCTTGTGGTTTTCAGTGTTGATTAGTATACCTTTGTTTCCCTCTCTGTCTGCCCTGATGCTTTGGCCCCTCCTTCTCCTTTTTCTCTTTTGGTACAAGTTCCTCACAACTATGCCCCACCAGGCAACAAGTATTGCAATAAATGGGTTGCCAGTCATAGTGAATAGCTTGTTGAATCACACCTCCTAATGGATCAAAGATATCAATTTATGTTGGCAGTGGCCGGGTAATATCCATCTCTATGAGAAGCCTTGCGTAGGAAATTCTTTCAAAATTAATTTTGCATTCATCTGCATATATCGGCTTTCCCAGAGAATTCCCAATCTTACTCAGAGCTGCCAGTCCCTAGAAGTGTAGTGCAAATTTGGAAATTGCACCCACAAGGGACTTATTCTCAACACTTCTTTGTTGAAATCAAACTCCGTAGTCCAACTCTTCAGGATTATAGGACGATTATTGAACATATATGGTCCTGAAACTAAGATAGCATTCTTACCCTCTACACTATTCAGCTTCACAACAAAGAAGCCATCATTACGGAGATATACCTTGGGTTTGGACACAAAATTCCACTCCATGGCAATGAATCGCATGATAGAACCTATGAAAGGTGTGTTTCCAATCACATACAAAATCACAATGTTTCCCCAAATTTCACTACCTACCTCAACATCAGCATGATTCAATTGCACCATAGGTTTACCTTCTTACAGAACTGGGGGAACATAGCTCAATTCCATCCCATTTCCTCTCAGTTTAGCAGACTGAAATAACCCCTCACCCTTCTTCACCGACGTGTTCTGATTCTCCGGTTCCACACTCTTCACCTCATCAAATAAAAATGTAGTATCCTCCCTTGATCCCGATGTTCCAATCCCCAATCGAGGAAATTGTTCAGTTGCAGAATGCATTTACAGTTGTCATGGTCCTAAACCTCTCAGCAGCTGGGTAGATCCCAACTGAGGTAGTTGTTGTGTTACTATTCCATTGGTCACTCCACCCATAATTGCCTGTGGAGTCTTCAAATTCGACTAACTCTCATGTATTGCTTTCAGCACTATGTGCTTTGTACCGACCTGATTTTTGTTTTCCATACGCGTCCCCTCCCCATCACCATCAAGTGGACGTTAGCAAGCCTTTCTTAACGTGCGCCCAAAGAGAAGGTTCATAATGCTGAATTTCATATATATTTTTTTTATTATTATTACTCACACATGGTACGCAAACATCTGACATGATAATTGTTATTACAAACAAAAGGCAGATACTGGCTCTTTAGAGGTGGGCATCGGGTTATTCGATTCGATATTTCTAAAGTTCAATTTCGATAATTAGAAATAGATACCAAATAACTGACTTTTAAAGCTCGGTCTGGTACGATAAATCAAACTACAATATGGTAAATCCTGATTCAATTTGGTAATTCAATTTTAGGTAGGAGTGGGCGTACGAGCCGTTCAGATTGGATATGAAAATTTGGATTTGGATGTTCGATTGTCTAATTGATGAAATTACAATTCAAATTCAATCCAAATAAGCTCGTATTGAATTAGATTTTCTAAGTTCAATTTTGGATTTATCAATTTGGATGTTTTGAATTTTTGATTTTGACTTTTGAGCCTTAAAGGAATGTCATAACTATTAACAATCTCAATTCACCTAATAGTTAGCTCTTTAGAAAGTATAGCTTCTACATTTAACAAGAATTGAGATCACCTTATCGCCCAAGTCGTGTAGTTTCATATTGGACTTAATACTATAATGGCTAAGATAGTAGAGTACTAATCTATTAGTTCTTTGAATATTGAACTTTTTTGTATTGGACACATGATATGGATAGAGCTAAATATAAGACATAAAAATTTCAGATACCCAAAAAATTCATTGTTGTAAATTTGATATCCAATCCAAAATTCATAAATTTTAAAATAAAATTCAAAGTCCATCCATATCCAAAAATTCAAACCAAAGAGCTAAAAATTTTAAATTTTGGATTGACCCAAACTATGTTCACCCCTAGTCATGGATGGGTCGAGTCATAATTTTATTAAATAAATAAAGATAATGTATTTAATTAAAATTTAATTAAAATTTTATATAATTATATCACTAATGGAGGGACAAGTTTAAACATGAAAATAGTGTTATAGGTAAATTTGTTCCAATAGGTGAAAAGAAGGACAAATTTGATCCAACAGATGAAAGAATGACATTTTAAAGCCATTTCTAATCATTAAGGATATTTTTTAAAATCTTTTTTCAAATTTTTCAATCATTTACGATTTGTATTCTTCTTTCCGTATCTATAAAATGTAAGTTTATTAACTAGAAGCACTACCACAAATTGACAATCTAACAAAATTTTATTTACATTTTATGCCTATAATGCAACAGTTTACCTTAGATTTAATCAATAATAAATTGATAAGTTAATGTACTTCTCATAAAAACAGACAGTAAACTAACCTTTCAGGATTCATCAAGAGAACTCACTGATCTACCAATGGAAAGATGTTGGTGATTTGCGGCATGCTTTTCAACAGAAGATTCTAGGCAGAAGTCTCAATGTTTCTAACCTAGTTCATTGACTGATAAAATTCGGCGCTTGGACCATGATAGAATGTGGATGAATATTTTCCTTTTAAATAAACCATCCAAACCTACATAATGTGAGATGATAATAACACTTTTAATCCCTAGGTAATTGATAAATTCTCTTTTTGATCCTTGTAATATATGACTCAACATATTTAATCTTCAATCAACTAAAATGTGTGATTTTGATTCCTCTATATAGAAAATATGTTATATTTGACTCTATAAATTATCCTAGCTCTGGGCACGTGCGTTGCACGTGTATCCCATGTAAATTATATAGAGTCGTTATAACGATATATATATATATATATATTCTCTAAAACACTCTTCTTATGAGTAAATAATAACGTAACTGCAAAAAGATCAATAAGTCACTAAGCTACTACTATTGCAAACTTAAGTACTATTGAAGATCTTTTTGCTAACTTTTTAAATTTGGGAAGGAGAAATTCTGGGGAATATTTAGTGATATATCCATCCACATGAAATCTGTCCGGAAACAACTGATAAGAAACAAGCCCACAAAAAAATAACACAAAAATCAACAGAAAAAATATAGCGTCTCTAAGTCATGTACTTGGGTATATTTTACAGATAAATATCTCCAATTCACACTAATTGCATTGCGTCAGAGAGTTACTATCAATGAAATATTAACCAAGCAAATACTATAGAAAGATCAAATTTAAGTAGATAAAGACGTAGATGTGATAAATTTCTTCTTAGAGTAGTCTGTATCGATTTGATAAATGCATATTAAATATTCATAAGATAAAAATTTAAGAAATAGATGGGGAAATAACTTCAAGAGCACTAAATTTGTCAAGAGTAAACTTCATTTATAAGTTTTTAAACATAACTTATTAATTGATATTTATTCTACTTAGTTATCAATTTTTATTTGTTTTAAACCACTAGTTCTACAAATGATATTCTTCTTTTCATAATCTATAAAAATGTAAGTTTATTAATATAATGACCGGGTTCGTCATTACGGGTAAACTATTCGTGCCAAGTTTCAGAGTTAGAAAACTTTGGAATTGAGAGTTTGAAATTCTGGGCTAGGCTAGTCTCGGTCGGATTTGGAGCGAGGTATGGTCTAGGACAATTCAGATAAGGATTGGGTTAGATGTCTGGGTTTGAGATAGTTTTCCTTGTAGCTAAGACATAAGGGAGTTCAGGGGACTTTTCAGAATCGAATTCGGGTAAGTAGAACTCTTAGAATCGAGGTTGATGTGAAGGGGTTATTCCGGAACATCGGAGAAAGTAAGTGTGTTGTAAAATAGACCAATTTTGGAAAATTCTCGACATTTTATCTGTGATGAGCGCTACCGCTCCTCCACGGCGACCTCCGCTATAGCAGAAAAATTATCGCTATAGCGAAAGTCAAATCGGTCAACCTCCACCATAGCGGTTGACTCCGCTATGGCGGTACCACTATAGTGGAGTGGACCGCTATAGCGGAATGTGACGGGATTTAATGCAGAAATATTTTCCAAAAACATTCAGTTTTCACAAGTTCGTTAGGGAGAAGGGATAGGGAGATTTCAGGTGAATTTCCTCTATTCTTCATCTTTTTTCCTCCCAAAGGTAAGGTTTCTACTCCCCAAACTCCGTACTACTTTTTCTATGCGGTAGAATTGCTAGGAGTGGACTTGGAGAAGGGTTTGGAATGACTTAGGGATGGTAGAATTCAGGGAAAGAGGGGGATTCAAAGTGTAGAAGTTCTTGGGTGTTGTTAAATCCACTACTTTATGATTATGTGACCTTAATTCCCTAATTGTTTCCATAAGAACGGTAGAACTAGGTGAATTAATGGTGGGAAAGCTCGGAAAAAGGGGTGAGATGATCATGGGTGGCCTGGGGTTTGGGATTTTGCATAATTCGGGTGAAATTTTGGCCATAAAGATTGATTCTTGGTTATTGTGCATTGTTTTAGACCAAGAACCGGCAAGAACTTCGGAAAATGGGAAAGCTCCGATTGAGTAGAGCTTTGGATCATTTCGAGGTAGGTGATGATTTGCTTCCTGTATGCTTTGTATGTTTAAGTACTCTTATCTAAGTATTTGTATGAGATGCATTGCTTAGGGAATGATTAGAAATGTCTAATAGTCTTATTTAGCAGTCTGGTAAATTGAACGTTGTATTGTGCTTGTTGGTTTACAAGTTGATTATTCATTTTTGTGACTGTAGATTGTTTGACATTCGGTTGGCTCGGGTACCAAGCCTGGTATGGGATAATACTAACGGTTTGCTTGGGTACCACTCCTGGTATGGGATAATACTAATGGTTGGATCGGGTATCACGCCTGTGTCACGACCCAACTACCGGGCCGTGCGGGCACCTACTTATCACGCCTGTGTCACGACCCAACTACCAGGCCGTGCGGGCACCTACTCTAATCCACCTAGATAGGAGAACCCTTACCACCCGAACCAACAGGCATAGCAGAAAAGAACATAAATCATGAAATAAAATCCTTTTTAATACATGGAACTTCCTTTACAAAATTTTCAGAAAAATAAATGACTTAAAGAACTTGCAGAAAAATATTTACAATATGAGACAGCCCTCCCTAGAACCTAGTCTAAGCTAGTACAAGAGCTACTACAAGATGATACAAAAATGAAGAAGACACAACTCCCACCATAGAAGCAAGAAGTAGGAGCTGTTGGAGAATCACCGTCATCCCGAACTTGTGAAACATCACCAACCCTGCAACCATACTATACCCAAAAAAGGTATAGCAAGAGTAGAATCAGTACAAACACACGTACTGGTAGGCATCATCGGTCGACCCGAATCCACTCCTACCATCATATAAGAAATCAAGGTAAATACATAAGTCAAGTACTTCCACCTGTCAACATCCACCATTATCGAAATCCATTTCGGGACAAACCTTCCTATCCTTTAGACTTCCCAAGTCACCTTGTCACCTAGACTTCCCAAGTCACCTTGACACCTAGACTTCCCAAGTCACATTAACCCTTAGACTTCCCAATTCACATTTATCACCTAGACCTCTCAAGTCACACTTACCATTAGACTTACCAAGTCACATTTATCACCTAGACTTTCCAAGTCACACTTACCATTGCCAACATCTATGCCCATACCCGGACTATCATTTTCTTACCCAAGTCAATCGCTATGACTCAACAACCCGAAGTAAACCCCACTACTTGGTGACGTAGACCACACCCATCATACCATCACCTACTAGTACAAAACTTCCCCTAATGACCCCAGGGCCATACTCAACAAGTAACAACAACCAACATCATAACCAGACGATAAGTCTCATCCTTAGCTTATCAACCGCATGTAATAAGTCTAACCGACCTAGACCATTCTTAGTGACAACAACATATAACCTTTTTACATAACCTGAACCAAATAAGGATCCCTAGGCCATCATCTACACCAATAACATGCGACCCCGGTTCACCGAAGAACCACCTTGTCACTCAAGCACACTAATCCGGCCCTTCAAGGACCAACTATGCACCAAATAATAATAAATCTCGGCCCTCTCAGGAACCCAACATGTAAAGAACAAATAGTACACACGCACTGAGTAAAGCAGTACAATATATAGTAAACTTGACATTTACCTTTTTTATATAGCCCGGACCCACCCGAGGATCCCCTCTAAACAACACCTAAGTGTTAATATGCAACCCGGTCTACACCAAGACCGAACTCACGAATCAATACAATGATAATTCGGCCTCTCAAGGACTATATGCACAATCAGAATTCATAAACACAATCCGGCCCACTCAGGGAACCATTATTAAAGATGCAACAATACAATAAAGTAAACTCGTACCAGGTGTGGTACCCGAGCTAACCAAATAGTAACCTATACCAGGCGTGGTACTCGAGCCAACCAAATAGTAACCTATACCAGGCGTGGTACCCGAGCCAACCAAGTAGTAACCTGTACCCGGCATGGTACCCGAGCCAACCAAGTAGTAACTTGTACCAGGAGTGGTACCTGAGCTAACCAAAGTAACCTGTACCAGACGTGGTACCCGAGCCAACAATTTGTTATACCTATACCAGGCGTGGTACCCGATCCAACTGAATGTCAACAATCCACAGTCAAATAATGAACAAACAACTTGTAAACCAATAAGCAACACACCGTTCAATTCACAAACTGTAAAGCAGGACCTTTAGACATTCTACATAATTCTTCTAAGCAATGCAATTTATACAAATACTTAGATAAGAGTACAAAATATACAATATTCGCAGGAATCGTAAGCCATCACCTAAGTGTTCAATCTTGTCATCCCGGTCTATACTAAGACCAATCCCACACTTAAGTTCAACTACCCGGCCTCTCACAGGCCAAAATGCAATTATCCTAGTTTCAATTATTAACCCAGTCCACTCATGGGACCATCAACAAATATGACCAATAATGTAGGATAGACTCGCCTAAAGACTAATACCCAGCTCATCATATTAAACACGTATAATCATTTTCATCTAATCCAAACTCCTTCCCTGAAAAGTAAGTGTGTTCTAGGGATTTCACCCCTGACAATACGGACTTTGGACCCTGCCTGTTCATCTCATTTACCTTATTTAAATATTCCTGGGAACCCACTACAACTTAGCAATTCCCTCATCCTACGAACATTACTGGTTCCCCAAACCTACCTAACCTTTTAGTTTCCTGGAGTCTAGCATCCCACACAATCTAACAAGTAAAAGAATTACACCCGAATGAACATGTCACCCCGACCCTATCATTCCCTATTCAATCAATAGCCAGACCAATACAATAATCCTCCAGAATCTGTGCCCGAAGGCCTATAACATGAATTCTCCCATCAATATACACAATAGTATGAAATAAAAATAGGTCAAAGTCTACTCAATGAAAAACCTAGCCTACCTGGATGCCGAGCAGCTATTCCATGCCCTTTATGGCTCCGTGAAGGCGTTCCCTATCGATTCTATAGGCATGAATCCATGGTTTTTTGTCCCTTTAGACGGAATCCCTCCTCCCCATGGCTCCCAAGCTTTGGAGCAGCCTAGGAGGATTTTTGGAGCAACCCTCATCTGTTTTTGACTAAAGAAGGGAGAATGAGATTATAAAATCCATTTTTGGGCTTTCTAGTTCCATCATTCCACTATAGAGGATGGCCAACCGCTATGGTGGTTCCGCTATAGCAACCTAAATCCCGCTACAGCGGACCAAATATTTCAGCACAGACAGTCTTTAGTAAAATAGTCATAACCTTTTGCTCGGGAAGTGGATGGACAAACGGTTGGTGGCGTTGGAAAGAGAACTCAAAGATATTTAATTTGGTGGGTATTGGGACCACTAACGCTTTATATTCTAGGAGCAATGCGCGTTTGAAGTTGACCCTAGTTTGAACTTAGCCCGGAACTAAATCCGTAAGGAAGCTTTCAACTTAACTTTGTGCTAGGAGTATTGTATGACCTTAGTACATACCAAATGTACTCTAATAATAAATAATTAATCCTAACTCTTATTATGAATAAGAGGCACCTGCCTTGATCGCGGATATTTTCAGTAATGATGGAATAGGTCATTACAGCCTGGTACGGGTTAATACTAACGGTTGACTCGGGTATCACGCCTGGTATGGGTTTACTTTATTGTGTTGTTGCATCCTTATTTAATGGTTCCCTGAGTGCACCGGGTTGTGAACTTGAATTGTGGTTGTGTATTTTAGTCCTTGAGAGGTCGGGATTATTTGAATTACTTTATGAGTTTTGGTCTTGGTGTAGACCAGCTGGTATGTATGGCACTTAGGTGTTGTCTTAAAGGGATCCAGGGTGGGTTCGGGATATGTAGCGGGATATGACAGTTATTATTGTGGATTATTGATTATAACTGTGAAGTGGTTTATATGTGGGACAAGTTAGGTAGAGACTTGTAGTCTAGGAATACCTGTTGACTTGCCTATGTGTTTTCCTATACTCTTACTTGATTTTTGTGCTGCTCATACATTGTTTATTCGGAACTGGCTAATTATCCTACCAGTACATGATGGTTGTGTACTGATACTGTACTTGTTTGTCTTTTTGTGAGTACAAGAAATCTTTCGGTGGTTGACGCACGACCTCACTTGTAGGCCTGACACTTCGAGATATCAAGGGTGAGCTGTTCGACCAAGCTGCCTTGATTTCCATCTATTAAGTTGTAGCCCATTTGTTTCGGGCTTAGACTATTTCTATTTTTGGGGTTGCATCTTCGTACTCTAGTTTTTGGTAGATGTTTTTGGTACGATGACTTTCAGATTCTAGGAAGGGATTTCCAGCATTTATTTTATTTATAGAGTTGGTTTTTATTTAAGATTGAATGCTAGATTACATTTTTGCACTGGTTTTAAGCTGTTAGGCTAGGCTAAGAGTTGGACTCTAATGGTTTACTCATCTGGGGGTTGGGTGGGTGCCACTCATGATGGTCTGGGTCGTGACAATAGATGGTATCAAAGCCCTAGGTTCATTGATCTCATCATACCAAAACACGTCTAGTAGAGTCTTGCGGAATAGTGCAGAGATGTCCGTACTTTTCTTCGAGAGGCTATAGGACTTTAGGAAACTATCTCTTCTTTATTTCATCGTGCTATAACTTGATTCCAATTGGTATCTGGTGATACAAATTGGTATCTTACTCTTTCACTCTTCTGTCCACAGATGGTTAACACAAAGAACAACGAAGCTAGACCGGTGGTCCCAGTAGCGGGCCCGGCTGTCCGTGGTAAAGGTAGGGGAAGGGGAAGGGGAAGGGGAAGAGGACGAGGTAGAGCCATGCCCGCCAGGGGTAGAGCCCAAGATGCTGCAGGAGCGTGATAGGAAACCCCTCCCCCACCTGAGGATCAGGTTGTGGAGGAAGTGAAAGTTGTTGTGGAAGATGAAGGGGCGGAGGCGGAGGCAGAGGCGACATCGGTTGGAGGTGCAGGACTTTCTCCTATGACACCAGAAGCATTTCAGCAGGCTTGGAATATCTTGAGTGGTTTGGTTGGTGTTGGAGCCATACCCGCGACACTTGCAAATTAGGCTCTGGGAACTCAGCCAGTAGTTACCATGACGCCTAGGATGGATGCATCTTCAGGAACAGGTGACTTATTTAGACCAATGCTGGGACCAGTGATGACAGGAAATGAACATGAGATGCTGACCAAGTTTCTTAAGCTGAAACCTCCTACATTTCAGAGTACTGACAGGGAAGATGCTTATGAGTTCATACTGGATTGTTATGAGAGGCTGCACAAGCTGGGCATTGTGCAATAGTATGGGGTTGAGTTTATCACATTTTAGCTGCAGGGTGATGCCAAGCAGTTATGGAGATCTCATGTGGAGTGTCGGCCATCTGTTTTACCTCCACTGACTTGGTAGCAGTTCCACTCTCTTTTCTTAGAGAAGTACGTACCCCATACTTTAAAGGACCAGAAAAAAGATGAATTCTTGAATTTAGAGCAGGGTAGCATGTCAGTCTGTGCTTATGAGGCAAAGTTTGATGCCTTGTCTCATTTTTCTACACAGTTGCTGGGTTCCGAGGAGGAGCGGGTTCGGTTGTTTATCAAAGGTTTGAATACTGAGCTTCATGTATTGTCTGTGCACATGAGTTATTCATGGAAAGGCTTCATGAAGTGGTGGATTATGTAAGGAATTTTGAGGGAGTCAGACAGGCGGGACAGGCTAAGGTGTTAGCCAAGAAGCCCCAGAATGAGCAAAATTATGGTGGTTCGTACTCCAGGTGTCAGAATCAGTAGGTATACTCAGCCGGTCCTATTCAGTTAGCTCTGCCAGCTGCTGTAGGTGGTTGTCTGAGAGCTAATCAGTTATTTTTGGCTCCTAAGGGCTAGGGAACTTCTTATTCATCTGCTAGCAGGCCTGCGCTTGATCGTGGTTATTTTCATTATGGTGATCTGGGCCACTTTAGAGGGAGTGACCTTATAGGCAGATCGGTAATCAAGTTCAGTAGCAGCCCAAGGCTATGGTCCCGGTGGGTAGAGGTGGTCATGCTAGAGGTCATCTATAAGGTGGGCGAGGCAACTTTCAGGGTGGACGGAGAGGTAAAAGGAATAGCATCTCGGGTAGGTGTGCGGCACAGCCGGCCAGAGAGGTTTCCCAGATTGATGATCGAGCTCACTGCTATGCATTTCTAGGAAGGACCGAGGCTGAGGCATCAGATGCAGTGATCACAGGTACTATTCTTGTTTGTGATAAAATGGCTTTGGTACTATTTGACCCAGGTTCTATGTATTCTTATGTGTCTGTGAGTTTTGCATTGGGTATGGACTTGGTATGTGATATCCTTGATTCCCCTATCCATGTTTCTACCCAGTTGGAGAGTCTGTGGTTGTGACTCATGTCTATCGTGATTGTTCTGTGGTGTTTGTGGGGTTGCATACTTGGGTAGACTTGGTAATCCTTGATATGGTTGACTTTGATGTGATTTTGGGCATGACTTGGTTATCCCCTTATCATGCTGTGTTGAATTGTAACACCAAGACTGTGGCTCTAGAGATTCCGGGTAAGGATAGGCTAGAGTGAGAAGGTGTAAACAGGCCTAAGCCAGTTAAGATCATATCGTTTGTTTGGGCTAGAAAGCTAGTGAGAAGGGGGTGTCTAGCTTTGTTGGCTCATCTCCGGGATGATAATGTGGAATCTCCATCTATTGGGTCAGTTCTGATTGTTTCAGAGTTTCGAGAGGTGTTTTCAGCGAATTTTCCTGGTATGCCTACGGACAGGGATATTGACTTTTGTATTGACTTGGAGCCAGACACTCATCCCATTTCCATTCCTCCATACCGTATAGCTCCGGCAGAGTTAAGGTAACTTAAGACTCAGCTTCAGGAACTCCTAGATAAGGGATTTATCCGTCCCAGTGCTTCGCCATGGGGTGCTCCAGTCTTGTTTGTAAAGAAAAAAGATGGTAGTATGCGAATGTGCATAGATTATAGACAGTTGAACAAGGTTACCATTCAGAATAAGTACCCTTTACCCCGTATTGATGATCTGTTTGACCAGTTACAGGGAGCGTCAGTGTTTTCAAAAATTGACTTGAGGTCAGGGTATCAGTTAAAAATTAGGCATAAGGACATTCCTAAGACTGCTTTTCGGACTCTCTATGGGCATTACGAGTTCTTAATAATGTCATTTGGTTTGACCAATGGACCAATGACATTCATGAGTTTAATGAATGGGGTATTTAAATCTTACTTGGATTCGTTCATCATCATTTTCATTAATGATATTTTGATCTACTCCAAGAGTAGGGAGGAGCATGCTGAACATCTCCGTATAGTGTTGGACATTTTGAGGCACCAAAAGCTTTATGCGAAGTTCACCAAGTGTGAATTTTGGTTGACTTCAGTCGCTTTCTTGGGGTATGTAGTGTCAGAACATGGGGTGATGGTAGATCCCCAAAATATTGAGGTAGTCAAGAGTTGGGTTCGACCTAGCTCGGTGACTGAGGTGAGAAGTTTTATGGGGCTTGCAGGCTACTATCGTAGGTTTGTCAAGGATTTTGCATCTATTGCTACTCACCTGAAAAGGCTGACACAGAAAGATATACCATTTGTGTGGTCCGACAAGTGTGAAGAGAGCTTCCAAAAGCTCAAGACACTTCTTACCACGACTCCTATCTTGTCCTTGTCGGTCGAAGGTAAAGACTTTATTGTTTACTGTGATGCTTCATATTCTAGTTTAGGTGCTGTGTTGATGCAGGATAGTGATAGCCTATGCCTCCAGGCAGTTGAAGGTGCATGAGAGAAACTATCTGACTCACTATTTAAAGTTGGCAACAATGGTCTTTGCACTCAAGATTTGGAGGCATTATCTCTATGGTGTCAAGTGTGAAGTGTTCATTGATCACCGCAGTCTGCAACATGTTTTCACTCAGAAGGACTTAAATTTGAGGTAGAGAAGGTGGATGGAATTGTTGAAGGATTATGATGTGACTATTTAGTATCATCCGGGTAAGGCTAATGTGGTCGCAGACACATTGAGCCGGAAGGCACTTAGAATGGGCAATTTGGCTTGTTTGGGGGTGTCCAAACGACCACTCGCAAGGTAAATTCAGGCATTGAAGTCCAAGTTCATGCACTTGGGTATTTCAGAACAAGGTAGGTTGTTGGCCAGTATTGAGGTCAGAGCCACTTTCATAGAGGAGACAAAGGCCAAGCAGTTTCAGGATCCGAAACTGAGTAAGCTTCGAGGTAAGGTAATATTCAGGGAGTCTAGGGACGTCGCGTTAGAATCTGGTGGAGTACTAAATATCAGAGGAAGGATTTGTGTTCCTTGGGTTAATGATATGATTCAGAATATCTTAGCAGAGGCTCATGGTTCGCGGTACTTAATTCATCTGGGTGTGACTAAAATGTACAGAAATTTGAGGCAGTGTTTCTGGTGGCCCGAGATGAAAAGGGACAGTTGATTTTGTGTCCAAGTGTCAAAACTGCCAGCAAGTAAATTATGAGAATCAGATACCTGCAGGACTACTTCAGAGAATGCCCATTCCAGAATGGAAATGGGAAAGGATAGCCATGGATTTTGTGGTGGGTCTTCCCAAGACGTTAGGGAAGTATAACTCAATTTGGGTCATCGTTGACAGGCTGACCAAGTCCACTCATTTTATTTTGGTCAGGGTAGATTATAATTCGCAGCAATTGGCTAAGATCTACGTGAAGGACATTGTGAGGATGCATGGAGTACCACTGTCCATTATTTCAGATAGGGGTACGTAGTTTACCTCCAAGTTTTGGGCAAGTTGCATGAGGAGTTAGGCACTCAACTCACCTTTAGTACAACTTTACATCCTCAAACCGATGGTCAGTTGGAGAGGATGATCCAGGTGTTGGAGGACATGCTGAGAGCATGTGTGATGGAATTCAGGGGTCAGTGGGACCAATTTCTACCATCGTGAAAATTCTCATACAACAATAGCTACCACTCTAGTATTGACATGGCACCATTCGAGGCATTGTATGGGAGAGGTTATAGATCACCGATTGGGTGGTTTGAGTAAGGTGATGTAAAGCCTTTGGGCGTAGACTTGGTAAGGGAAGCGCAAGAGAAGGTGAGGGGCATTCAAACCAAGTTGCTAGTTTCCCAAAGCAGGCAGAAGAAATATGCGGATCACAAGGTCCGGGACATGGAATTTCAGGTTTGTGAGCAGGTACTGCTGAAGGTATCACCAATGAAGGGAGTTATGCATTTCGGTAAGAAGGGCAAGCTCAGCCCTCGGTTCATTGGTCCATATGAGGTTTTTGAAATTATGGGGCCAGTGGCTTACAAGTTAGCACTACCACCTAGTTTGTCGGGTGTCCATCCGGTATTCCATGTATCCAAGCTTAAGAGATACCATGGGGATGGGAACTACATCATCAAGTGGGATGAGGTGCTTTTGATAAGGACCTTCGCTATGAAGAGGAACCAATTTTGATCCTTGCTCGGGATGTCTAAAAATAGAGGACAAGGGTGATTAGTATGATAAAGGTTCAATGGAAGCATCGTCCGATTGAGAAATCCACTTGGAAAACCGAGAAGGACATGCGGGACAAGTATCCTCACTTGTTTGAGGATTCAGGTACTACACTTTCCTTCTTTAATTTCTATAATTTTGGGTTGGATTATTCGGGGATGAACGATGGGTAAATTGTTATATATTGTAATGAACGGATTCGTCGTTACGTGTAAACTATTTGTGCCAAGTTTAAGAGTTAGAAAACTTTGGAATTGGGAGTTTGAAATTCTGGGCTTGGCTAGTCTCGGTCGGATTTGGAGCGAGGTATGGTCTAGGAAAATCTGGGTAAGGATTGGGTTAGATGTATGGGTTTGAGCTAGTTTTTCTTGTAGCTAAGACATAAGGGAGTCCGGGGGACTTTTTGAAATCGAATTTGGGTAAGTAGAACTCCCAGAATTGAGGTTGATGTGAAGGGGTTATTTTGGAACATAGGGGAAAGTAAGTGTGTTGTAAAATGGACCAATTTTAGAGAATTCTCGACATTTTGTCCATGATAAGCGCTATCGCTCCACCACAGCGACCTCCGCTATAGCAGAAAAATTACCACTATAGCGGAAGTCAAGTTGGTCAACCTCTACCATAGCGGTTGACTTTGCTACGGAGGTACCGCTATAGCAGAGCGGACCGCTATAGCAGAGTGTGATGGGATTTATGCAGAAATATTCCCTAAAAACATTCAGTTTTAACAAGTTAATTTGGGAGAAGGGCTGGGGTGATTTCAGGTGAATTTCCTCAGTTCTTCATCATTTTTCCTCCCAAAGGTAAGGTTTCTACTCCCCAAACTCCATAATACTTTTCCTATGCGGTAGAATTGCTAAGAGTGGACTTGGTAAAGGGTTTGGAATGACTTAGGGATGGGAGAATCCGGGGAAAGAGAGGGATTCTAAGTGTAGAAGTTCTTGGGTGTTGTTAAATCCACTACTTTATGATCATATGACCTTAATTCCCTAATTGTTTCCATAAGAACGGTAGAACTAGGTGAATTAATGGTGGGAAAGCCCAGAAAAAGAGGTGGAATGATCATGAGTGGCCTGGGGTTTGGGATTTTGCGTAATCCGAGTGAAATTTAGGCCATAAAGATTAATTCTTGCTTATTGTGCATTGTTTTAGACCAAGAACTGGCAAAAACTTCGGGAAATAGGAAAGCTCCGATTGAGTAGAGCTTTGGATCATTTATAGGTAGGTGATGGTTTGCTTCCTGTATGCTTTGTGTGTTTAAGTACTCTTATCTAAGTATTTGTATGAGATGCATTGCTTAGGGAATGATTAGAAATGTATAATAGTCCTGTTTAGCAGTCTGGTAAATTGAACGTTGTATTGTGCTTGTTGGTTTATAAATTGATTGTTCATTTTTGTGACTGTGGATTGTTTGACATTCAGTTGGCTCGGGTACCACTCCTAGTATGGGATAATACTAATGGTTGGCTCGGGTACCATGCCTGGTACGGTATAATACTAACGGTTGGCTCGGATACCACGCATGTAATGGGATAATAGTAACGGTTGGCTCGGGTACCACGCCTGGTGCTGGTTTACTTTATTGTGTTGTTGCATCTTTATTTAATGGTTCCCTGAGTGGACCGGGTTGTGAACTTGAATTGTGGTTGTGTATTTTGGTCCTTGAGAGGCCGGGATTATTTGAATTGCTTTATGGGTTTTGGTCTTGGTGTAGACCGGGTGATATGTCTGTCACTTAGGTGTTGTCTAGAAGGAATCCATGGTGGGTCTGGGCTATGTAGCGGGATATGACGGTTATTATTGTGGATTATTGATTATAACTGTGAAGGTTTACATGTGGGACAAGTTAGGTAGAGACTTGTAGTCTAGGAATACCTTTTGACTTGCCTATGTGTTTTCCTGTACTCTTACTTAATTTTTGTGCTGCTCATACATTATTTATTTGGAACTGGCTGATGATCCTACCAGTACACGATGGTTGTGTACTGATACTGCACTTGCTTGTCTTTTTGTGAGTACAAGAAATCTTCTGGTGGTTGACGCACAACTTCACTTGTAGGCCTGACACTTCGAGATATCAAGGGTGTTCTGTTCGACCAAGCTGCCTTGATTTCCATCTATTAAGTTGTAGCCCATTTGTATCGGGCTTAGACTATTTCTATTTTTAGGGTTGCATCCCCGTTCTCTAGTTTTTGGTAGATATTTTTGGTACGATGACTTTCAGATTCTAGGGAGGAATTTTCGCAGTTTATTTTATTTATAGAGTTGGTTTTTATTTAAGATTGAATGCTAGATTGCATTTCTACATTGGTTTTAAGCTGTTAGGCTAGGCTAAGAGTTGGACTCTAATGGTTCGCTCATCCGGAGGTTGGGTGGGTGGCACTCACGATGGTCTGGGTCGTGACAATTAATAAGGATCACTACCACAAATTGACAATCTAACAAATTTTATTTATATTTTGTGCTTACATTGCAACAGTTGACCTTAAATTTAATCATGATAAATTGATATAAGTTGATGTATTTTCTCATAAAAGCAAGTAGTGATTTAACCTTTCAGAATTTGTTTAGGGAACCCTCTGATTTATCAATTTGAAGATGTTAGCGATCTACGACAGGCTTTTCAGCAGAACATTCTTGACAAAAGTCTCAACATTTCTAATCTAATTCATTGACTAATAAAATTTGCCTCTCGGCCCATGACATAATATCGATAAATATTTTTCTTTTAAGTAAACCATCCAAACTTGCATAATGTGAGGGGATAATAACACTTTTGATCCTAAGTAATTGATAAATTCTTCTTTTTATCCTTGTGGTGTAAGATTAAATATATTTAATTTTCAATCAATTAAAATATGTGATTTTGATTCCTCTGTGTGAACATATGTTATATTTGACTATATATAAATTATATTAGTCCTGTACATGTGCGTTGCATGTGTGTCTCGTACTTAATCATGTAAAGTCATTATAATGATATATATACATTCTCTAAAACACTCTTTTTATTAGTAAATCATCTTGTAACTGCAAAAAGATCAATAAGTCACTACGCTATTACTATTGCAAACGTAAGTACTATTGAATATAAATTTAAGTAGATAAAGACATAGATGTGATAAATTTCTTCTTAGAGTAGTCTACTTCAATTTAACAGATGCATATTAAATATTCTTAAGATAAAAATTTGAGAAATAGATGGGGAAGGAACTTCACGAGCACTAAATTTATCAAGAATAAACTTCATTTATAAGTTTTTAAAAATAACTTATTAATCAATTGATACTTATTCTACTTAGTTATCAATTTTTATTTATTCTTAACTACTAGTTTTACAAATGCTATTCCTCTTTCAGTAATCTATAAATGTAAGTTTATTAACTAGGAGCACTACTACAAATTGATAATCTAGCAAAATTTTATTTACATTTTGTGTTTACATTGGAACAGTTTACCTTAGATTTAATCATGATAAAGTGATATAAGTTGATGTATTTTCTCACAAAAGTAATTAGTAGTAATTTAACCTTTCAGAATTTGTTTAGGGAACCCTCTGATCTATCAATAGAAAGATGTTAGCAATCTACGAGATGCTTTTCAATGGAACATTCTTGACGAAAGTCTCAACATTTCTAATCTGATTCATTGAATAATAAAATTTGACTCTCGTTATGACATAATGTGGATAAATATTTTTATTTTAAGTAAATCATCTAAACCTGCATAATGTGAGGGGATAATAACACTTTTGATCCCTAAGTAATTGATAAATTCTCCTTTTAATCCTTGTGATATATGATTCAATATATTTAATCTTCAATCAATTAAAATATGTGCTTTTGATTTCTCTATGTAGAAAATAAGTTATATTTGGCTATATATAAACTATACTAGTCATGTGCACGTATGTTGCACGTGTGTCCCATGATTAATTGTGTAGACTCGTTATAATGATATATATACATTCTCTAAGACACTCTTCTAATTTTATATTATTAAAAGTGAGAAGCTCCAAAGTGCAAAGTTGGATTAATATTTTACCCCTAATGTGATGGCTCTTCCAGTCATCTTCGCATTTACGTATTTATTGTACTGTTAGAGCTTTCCTGTAGCGACTCCAAGTCATTTATGACTTGCTGGGACTGGTAGTTTGGTGCCCTGGTCATTCATTTTGTTATTTGGCCGTTTACCTGTTTTAGAGCTTTAACTTAGAATATCATTGACTTTAGTAAACATTCTTAGCTAATGTGCTCAAAATCAAATTCCGATAATTTTGCTGACTCCGGAGCGTTGATTTTGGTCTAGTTGGACCTTTTGTTGAGGCCTGAGGACTTTCGGTGTGGGTTTTGTGTTATTCTCGCTATTTTAAGGCCATTTGGAGTTGTAAGTATAACTTTGATCAGCTTTCAATGATCAGAGCGTCAGATTTGAAATCTGACGATTCCATCAGCTTTGAAATGTTGAGTTTGGGTTAGGCAGGTGGTTGGTTCGGGTTCCGTGTGAGCCGGGCTCATTTTGAGTCTTTGGTTGCTTCTTAGTTAGTGTTGACTTGAGTCAAAATTTCTCCGAAATAACCTCATATAGAATTTTCATCGATTCCATTGAGTCCAGAATGTCATTTCCACTTTGTTAGCATTATTGGTTTTTGAATATCAGTTTTCGATTATGCCCGAAATGCCTCGTAGAGTTTTGGAAAAGTTATAGATTTTTGCTATTGCAGGTGCAGGCCTTAATCGCGATTGTGAGCCTCCTCTCTCGCGACCACGATGAAGCACCTGGTCCCTCATTCTTCGCAATCGCGTGATCACTTGTCGCGATCGCAATAAAGCTTCTCCCCATTTGTTCTTCACAATCGCGTGATCGCCAGTCGCGATCGCGATGAAGCTTCTCCCCCTTTGTACTTCACGACCGCGTGGCTAGTCCTCACAATCATGATGGTCTAGCCCACGTGGTCCTCGTGACCATGAGGGGTCCCTTCGCGATCGCGATGAAGGATCCCTGGGCAGTATATAAACTCTTAACTTCGTCTTCTTCTCCCAAAATACGAATTTTCCATTGTCAATAGCTCCAAACTCGTCTAAACTTTGTATTTCATCAATTCTTAGTATTGGGGTGCATATTCCTTATTTGTGATTGTTCCTCCATCATAATTTGTAAGTTCTATCGGCTTTATTCCATTGAATTCACTCATTTGATTCTTCAATTGTTCTTATAGTGGGCTGGCTGGTTTGAGCCAATTCCTTGGCTAAATTATCTCTAAAATCTGAGCATGCACACCTTGGAGTGTGGTGATCATTGTGCGCTTGTTCATTTGTGGTTTTAAGTTATGGGGCCCACAGGCCTGCCGATGACCCGAATTTTGACCCAGCTATTACTATAGTGTTATGGGTATCGATAGTCTCATTTTAATGTGTTATTTATGTTTGTGATAGTTTGATCATCATTCGGGGTTTCTCGAAGTGATTTCGGCTTGGATATCATTGTCCCAACAGCTTGTTATCGGACGACAGGTAGGTTACGATTTAAACTCTTTAGACTTCGCATATATAGAATAAAATTGTACTAATGGGCATCAATTGGTTGGGTTTACTAGTTGGTACCACAAACTTTGATCGCTTTATTCACGTCCGATTACTTTTCTTCCTCCGATGTTTGTAGCACTTGTTTTATATGCTCTATTCACCCTTGTGGTCCTATGTGGCCTTATTTAGACTCTGGAACATAGTTGATGGGATATTTGAAATGTCCTTGAGTCCCAGACATTGTTATTATTGATATAGAGCTGGCTATCTGTGCTGTAGAATGATTGAAGCTTGTACAGGGCTGATTGGTTGATTGTGAACCATTGGGCTACTGTTTGTGTTTAAACATGTCATTATCATGCATATAAAATATTTTCTACTTGAGTTTACTACGATTTGGGCTTTGGGCCTTCTATTGAATGATTTCTAAAACGTGCATGCCCCGTGGGGCCTATTTTTGGTAGAAATGATTGGAAAAAAGTTGGTACCGTTTTAACAAATCTTCTTGGGGTAAGGGGAAATTAAAAGGATATTTTATCACTATTTCTACTATTACTAGACTCAGCGGGTCTGAGGGCTAGACTTGTTTTACTACAGCTTCCGTGATGACACTAGGCTCTATTGGGTCGTGTGATAGAACCATTTGATTTACTGATTTAGGCCCGGATATCCTCCGGGCAGCTTTACTTGGGGATTTTGAGATTGCGGGGCATCTAGTATGTTGGTCGGGGGACTCCATGGATCTCGCCGTTTTGGACCAGGGGCTACATACTGAGAGTAACTGAGGCAGGGTATACGGTGTAGTAGAGGTATACGGGTATAACCTTTCATGGATCCTGTCTTCTGGGCCTTATAGGATGCCGGAAGCAGGTAATATACGTTACTCTATCACATCTAGTTCATCATATCATCATTTGTGCGAGGTTCCACCCTTGTTTGCTGATTGCTGGGTGTACGCTCCGGTAGTATGGGATGCCGGAGGGGTTGTCTTCTCTTGCTTGTGTTCTTCGGGTGTATGGGCACCCGTGGGAGTATAGGTAGACTTATTTTATTAACTCGTGATATTTGTCCCTACTATGGTTACTTATTTCATTTGGATTTGATAAGGTTGTACTTGGCTTCCGATGGATAGTTCTTGACTTGAGATTAACATGCTTATATTACTATTGCATCTTGTTTTCAAGCATGATTACCATTATTCTTATTCTCTATTCATTGAGGTTACCGATGTACTGCCTACTTTCTGAACCCTCCTTTACATACGTGTTATTGCAAGGATCCCGGGTACGTATTCCTTCTTTCGCTTGTGATGTGTATTCATTCTATTAGCTAGCCATGTGTATTATTTTTGTTTGGATTACTTCCGTTCTAGCTTCCGTGTGCTTATTCGTTGTTTTCCGTGGTGACTTGTTTTCTTTTCTGCTTATTACTGCTCTTTTATCTTATATATGCCCACTTGGCTTATGATACCTACTGGGTACCGGTTGCTTTGCAATTGGTGCTCATAGTACACTCTGCATCTTTTGATGCAGATCTTAGTATGGGCTATCGTCGTTAGCTCATTGGAGACTCGTGCGAGGAGCTATTTTTGGTATATCTTCAGACTGAGGGTGAGAGCTCTTGGTGACCGGAGCTTAGCTTTTAGTTTACCTTTTGTTGTATGTACTCTATTACCATTCAGAGACATCTGTACATATTATTTTGGATCATTGTACTCCACTGACGTAGTTCTGGCTCTATACTATGATACCAGGTTTTGGATTTGGTTTAGCTTCCGCATATATATATATATCCCTGTTATCTATATTTTGATCTTGTTCCTTTGCTTGCGCTTGATTATATCGTTCCTTCCGCTTAACTGTTAGATAGTATCCCATTACTAACCGTTTTGGGCTACGGAGATTGGTTCGCCTACTGGGGGGTGGTAGGTGTAATCATGACCGAGAAATCAGGTCATGACAGCTTGGTATCAGAGCTCTAGATTCTTCGATGTCATCGGTATAGGAGCCAATGTCTAGTAGAGTCTTGTGGATTGGGGCAGAGACGTCCGTACTCAATCTTCGAGAGGCTATATTGGCATCTTAGGAAAAATGGACTTTTCTTGCTTTTATCTCGTGCATAGTATCCTTGAGAGTTTTTGGAAATCTCACTTGTTCTGGTTCACTCTTCTGCAGATGGTTCATATGAGATCGTCAGCTTCTAGGGTAGGAGAGCCTTCAACCCCTGCACCACCGACTCCAGCTAGGGGCTGGGGTGGTCACAGGGGTAGGGCTAGAGGTTGTCCCAGAGCAGCGGCACATACTAAAGCTACTAGAGTGGAGATAGAGCCTGAGTACTATTATGAGCCAGAGTTTGATCTAGAGCAGCAGCATGTGGGCCCTAGGACAGCCCAGGTGCCACTAGCTCCAATGCCAGCTTCAACACTAATTTCCGTATTATCCCCAGCTCAGTCTACAGGTGTTTAGACTTTCCTTTTACAACTCTTAGGTATGATTGGGGGACAACCTCCTGGCGTAGCTCATACATCCGCTAAGGGGGCAGCCCTGGGTGTTCATAGTTCACCTGCTACTGCGGCTCCCCATGCCTATGTTATTTTGGTTCTAACTGTCGCACAACCTCTTGCTCCTTGCCAGTTATGACAGATACGGAGCAGAAGGCATTGGGAAGATTCTTGAGGTTAGCATCGCCTAAGTTCTCGGGTGCACCAGGTCAGGATCCACATGACTTCATTACTACCTGTGAGGAGATGTTACACCACTTGGGATTATTGGAGGCTCATGGGGTACGTTATACTACTTATCAGCTGGAGGGTCCAGTGAAGTTATGGTGGAGAGCTCAGGTTGCTTTCAGACCTTCTACATTACCTCCGTTGCCTTGTTCTAAGTTTTATGAGGCCTTTATGGCCAAGCTCTTATCTCAGAGTGACCGACAACATCGCCGGGAGCAGTTCACCAGGCTTATACAGGGATCCATATCTATATTTGAGTATGAGACTCACTTCCATCAACTTGCTCTCTTTGGGGTTATGATCATCCCTACTGAGGCATATATGATTCACAGATTTGTATGGGGTTTGAGGTTAGAGATTAGACAACCAACTGAGATATTGATCGCCAGTGGTCGATCATTTCAGGCCATCACAGACTATGCCTGTACTGTGGAGGACTTGCATCAACATGATCAGGGGGCTAGAGATAAGAGGCCTCGTTATCAGGGTAGCTTCAGTGGTTCTCGATAGGGTGGTAGAGGTTCGGGCCAATATGGCTGGGGTTACCAGCTACAACAGTATCAGGGTCAGACTAGTAGACTATTTTAGGCTTGGATTCATACTTCGGGTAGTTCTCAGTTTAAGCAGGGGCAGTCTTCGAGAGGTACTACTTCTGGGGCATCAGGCCGGGGTGGCCACACAGGTTCAGCTAGTTCATCTCGATAGGGTGGGCCATCAGGGTCCTTCTATTATTGTTGGTATTAGCAGTCACTACGCCAGGGATTGCTCCCAGTAGGGTTTAGCTTGCTATGATTGTGGTTTCATTAGCCATTTTGCTAGAGATTACCCCTAGAGGGATATGGTTCAGCCCGCAGCTCAATCGGCTCAGCCCATGCAAGCAGTTCAGCCACCGATTAGAGGGGGTGGTGGTTCGGCTAGAGGTGGTGCCTCGCATGGCAGAGCATGTGGTAGGGATGGCATTCGGGCAGGTGGAGGTCATCGTTAGTTTTATGCGGTCCCTGGGAGACCAGAGGCAGAAGCCTCAAATGCTGTGATTGTAGGTAAGATTTCTATGTATTGTCAGTCTGCTTTGGTTTTGTTTGATCCTGGATCTGCTTGTTCATACGTATCTACCTACTTTATGCCTTGTTTGGGGTTGGCTAGTGAGCCATTATCTGTGCCTGTTTCTGTTTTGACCCAGTAGGAGATTCTTTAGTAGTGGATTGGATTGTGAGATATTATATGATATGTATTGGTGATTTGATGATCCTTGATATGCTAGATTTTGATATGATACTGGGTATGGGCTGGTTATCTCCTCACTGTGCGGTTTTGGATTGTTATGCCAAGACTGTTACCATAGCCGTGCCCGATGTATCCTCGGTCGTGTGGTAGGGTTCTGTTAGCCGTGCACTATCTGGGGTCATCTCTTATCTTCGAGCTAGGAAGTTGATTTCCCATGGGTGTTTAGCTTATCTAGCATATGTCCGAGATGCTAGTGCTGACCCTTCATCTTCTAAATCTGCTCCTGTGGTTAGAGACTTCCTAGATGTGTTCCCTACCGACCTGCCAGGCCTTCCACCTGATAGAGATATTGATTTTGCTATTGAGTTAGAGCCAGGCACCAGGCCTATCTCTATTTCTGCTTACTGTATGGCTCCTGCTGAGTTGAGGGAGCTTAAGGAACATCTCCATGATTTTTTAGCTAAGGGGTTCATTAGGCCGAGTGTGTCTCCTTGGGGTGCTCCTGCTCTGTTTGTTAAAAAGAAGGATGGGTCAATGTGGATGTGTATTGATTATCAGCAGCTGAATAAGGTGACAGTGAAGAATAGGTATCCAATGCCGAGGATTGATCACTTGTTTGATTAGCTTTAGGGTTCAGCCATGTTTTCGAAGATTGATTTGAGGTCCGGCTACCACCAGTTGAGGATTAGAGCGGAGGACATCCTTAAGACAGCATTCAGGACACGTTATGTCCATCATTAATTCCTGGTGATGTCTTTTGGGTTGACTAATTCCCCCGCAACATTCATGGACTTGATGCATAGGGTGCTTAGCCCGTACTTGGATATGTTCTTGATAGTCTTTATTGATGACATTCTGATATACTCGAGGAGTAAAGATGAGCATGAGCAGTACTTGAGGACTGTACTCCAGACTTTGAGAGATCATCAACTTTATGCCAAGTTCTCAAAGTGCGAGTTTTCGCTTGAGTCAGTTGCATTCTTAGGGCACGTGGTGTCTAAAAATGGGATTAGAGTTTATCCGGGTAAGTTTCAACGATTCGTGATTCGCCTAGACCTATAACTGCTACCGAGGTTCACAGCTTTGTTGGGTTAGCAGGTTACTATAGATGGTTCATTCAGGGATTTTCTTCCATAGCAACACCCTTGACTATGCTGTCTAGGAAGGATGTTCTATTCCAGTGGTTGGATCAGTGCAAGGATAGCTTCCAGAGGCTTAAGGCCTTATTGACTTCAGCTCCAGTTTTGACTTTGTCGGTCGAGGGTCAGAGTTTCTCCGTGTATTGTGATGCTTTCAGGGTTGGTTTTGGTTGTGTGTTGATGCAGTATGGTCGAGTGATAGCATATGCATTGAGGAAGCTAAAGGTTCACGAGCGCAACTACCCCACTCATGACTTGGAGTTGGCGGTGGTAGTCTTCGCGCTCACGATCTGGAGGCACTACTTATATGGAGTTCATTGTGAGATATTCACTGACCATCATAGTCTTCAGTACATTACATGTCAGCAAGAGCTGAACTCGAGGCAGAGGAGATGGATAGAGTTACTGAAGGACTATAATTTCACCATTCTATATCATCCGGGCAAGGAAAATGTGGTAGCGGATGCCTTGAGTTGGAAGGCAACGAGTATGGGCAGCTTAGCTTCACTTTTAATTTCTAAGAGACTATTGGCCTTGGATATCCAATCCTTGTCTAATCGTTTGGTTAGGCTTGACTTATCGGATCCTAGCAGAGTTTTTACCAGTATTGAGGTCCGTTCTACTCTAGTTGACAGATTCAGAGCCAACAGTTTGAGGATCAGAGTTTGTGTGACCTTCATGATCAGGTAGTTCGGAGTGAAGCCAGCGGGGCTACTCTGGGTTCTGATGGTATTTTGAGGTTTGACAGTCGTCTTTGTGTTCTGAGGGTGGGAGATTCGATTCAGTTGATACTTCGTGAGGCGAATTGTTCTAGGTACTCCATTCATCTTGGCATAGTGAAGATGTATAGAGATTTGAGATAACTTTACTCGTGGAGCGGTATAAAGAAGGACGTGGTGGAGTTCGTATCTCGGTGCTTGAACTATCAGCAGGTTAAGTTCGAGCACATGAAACCTGGTGGTTTGATGTAGCGAGTTCCCATTACTGAGTGGAAGTGGGAAGGGATTACCATAGAATTTGTTGTTTGTTTGCCTCGTAATTCTCGGGGGTTTGACTCTATCTAGGTGATTCTTGATAGGCTGACTAAGTCAACACATTTCTTGCCGGTTCAGACTTCTTATGGTGTAGAGAGGTTAGCTCAGATCTACCTTCGTGAGATTGTTCGGTTGCACGGGGTCCCAACTTCTATCATTTCAGACGTGGCACTCAGTTCACATCTCAGTTCTGGAGGGCTATATAGCGAGATTTGGGTACAGAGGTTCAGCTTAGTACTGCTTTCCACCCTCAGACAAATGGCCAATCCGAGAGGACTATTTAGGTCCTAGAGGACATGCTTCAGGCATGTGTTCTTGACTTTGGAGGTTCATGGGATCAGTTTGTGCCGTTGGCCGAGTTTGCTTATAATAATAGCTTCTATTCGAGCATCGACATGGCACCTTTTGAGTCTTTATATGGTAGGCATTGTAGATCGCCGGTTGGTTGGTTTGACAGCTTGGAGTCTAGGCCTCTGGGTACAGATTTGCTTTGAGATGCCTTAGACCGAGTTCATGTGATCCAGGACAGACTTAGATCAGCTTAGAGTAGGCAGAAGAGCTACGATGATCGTTGACTTCGTGCCTTGGAGTTCAGTGTTGGTGACTTGGTATTCCTTCGAGTATCGCTTGTGAAGGGCGTGATGAGATTTGGTTAGAGAGGTAAGCTTAGCCCTAGGTTCATTGGGCCGTTTGAGATTCTCCAGAGGGTTGGTAGTGTTGCCTACATGTTAGCTTTGCTTCCGATGTTCTTAGATGTGCACCCAGTTTTTCATGTCTCGATGTTGCACCAGTATGTTCCAGATAAGTCTTATATGTTACATTGGGATTCAGTTCAGTTAGATGAGAGTTTATCCTTTGTTAAGGAGCCGATATCTATTCTGGCCAGAGATATTATGAGATTGATATCTAGGGAGATTCCGATTATGAAAGTTCAGTGGAGGCATCGTTCGGTCGAAGAGGCTACTTGGGAGACCAAGAGTGAGTTGCGAGCTCAGTATCCGCAGTTGTTTGAGCCTTCAGGTACTCCCTTCTTCTTAACTTTCGAGGACGAAAGTCTTTTTAGTAGTGGATGTTGTGATGACCTTTCCGGTCATCTTTGCATTTACGCATTCATTATACTGTTAGAGCTTTCCTATAGCGGACCCAAGTTATTTATGGCTTGCAGGGACCGGTAGTTCGGTGCCCTCGTCTTTCGTTTGGTTTTTTGGCCGTTTGTCTATTTTAGAGCTTTAACTTAGAATATCATTGACTTTAGTCAACATTCTTAGCTAACGCGCTTGGAATTGAATTCTGACAGTTCTGTTGGCTCAAGAGCATTGGGTTTGGTCTAGTTGGACCTTTAGTTGAGGCCTGAGGACTTCCGGTGTGGGTTTTGTGTTGTTTTCTCTGTTTTCAGGCCATTTGGAGTTGAAAGTATAACTTTGGTCAACTTTCGATGATCAGAGCGTCAGATTCGAAATCCAACGAGTCCATCAGCTTCGGAGTGTTGAGTTTGAGTTAGGTAGGTAGGTGGTTGGTTCGGGTTCCAGGTGAGCCGGGCTGATTTCGAGTCTTTGGTTGCTTGTTAGTTAGTGTTGACTTGGGTCAAATGTCACGACCCAAACTGCCGTGAGTGGCACCCACCCAACCCCCGGGTGAGCGAACCATCAACGACCTCAAACTTAACCGTTCTAACAGCTTAAAACCAGTGCAAGAAATAAACTAGCAATTCAAAACAGTCTAAAGCTTTTGTAAATAACCTGCAGAAAAAATATCCCTCCCTAGAATCTGAAAGTCATCGTACCATAACGCTACCAAATCTAGAGTACGGGGATGCAACCCCAAAAATAAGCAATAGTTCAAGCCTGAAACAAGTGGGCTACAACTAATGAGAAAGAAACCAAGGAAGCTTGATCAAATAACTCACCCTTGATGTATTGAAGTGTCAGGCCTACAGGTGAGGTCGTGCATCAACCGCCGAAAGATTTCCTGTACTCACAAAAGAACTACAAGTGAAGTATCAGTACACAACCACCGTGTACTAGTAGGATCATCAGCCAGTTCCAAGTAAACAGTATATGAACAGTACAAAAGTCAAGTAATAGTACAGGAAACATGCAACAAGCCAACAGGTAATTCTAGACTACAAGTCTCTCCCTAGCTTGTACCCACATGCAGTCCACCTTTACATCCATGATCAACAATCAATACAAATCAACAATTGTACCATTTTACATATCCTGAACCCACCTTGGGATCCCCCTAAGCAACACCGAAGTGTTAAATATGCAACCCGATCTACACCAAGACCAAACTCACAGATCAATAATAATAACCCGGCCTCTCAAGGACCATAAACAAATATCACAATTCAGCAACACAACCCGGACCACTCATGGAACCAATATCAAAATGCAACAATGCAATAAAATAAACTCGTACCAGGCGTGGTACTCAAGCCAACCGTTAGTATATCCCATACCAGGCGTGGTACCCGAGCCAACCGTTAGTATATCTCGTACCAGGCGTGGTACCCAAGCCAATCGTTAGTATACCCGTACCAGGCGTGGTACCCGAGCCAACCGGATGTCACATAAATCTACAGTCATAAATAATAAACAATCAACACTTGTAAACCAACAAGCAATAACACCTAGTTCATTTTATAAGACTAAAAATAGGACTTTTGGACATTCCTAAATCATTCCCTAAGCAATGCAAACCATACAATTACTTAGAAAAAGGTACTCAAACATACAATGCATATAGGAATCAATAACCATCACCTACCTCGAATAATCAAGCTCTACATTGCTGGAGCTTTCCCCTTTTCAGGATCCCTTGCTTGTTCTTGGTCGAGAAGCAAACACATAAACACTATAGTTAATTAACTGGCCTAAATTACCCAAATTATACAAAATCCTAAATCCCAGGCCAAACCATGATCATCCCAACCTTTTTCGGGATGTCCCGCCATTAGTTCACCTAATATTATCATTTATACCGATACATTTAGAGAATTTAAGCTTGGTGATCATTACCCATTAACTATAAACAATACCCAAGAACTCTAGCACCCTAAAATTCCCCTTTTCCCCGGATTCTACAATCCTAGGTTATCCCAAACCTTTCCCCAAGTCCACCCCTAGCAATTCTATAGCGTAGGAAAGATATTACGGAGTTTGGGGAGTAGAATCCTTACCATTAGGATGAAAAATCAATGGAAATCACCCAAAATCGCCCCCTTCTTCTCCCAAAACATTTTGAAGAAAACTGAACTATTTTGGGTAAGTTTCTATATTAAATCCCATCGAGCTCTGCTATAGTGGTCCACTCCGCTATAGCGGTACCGCCATAGCGGAGTCATCCGCTATGGTGGAGGCTGACCGACGTTGACTTCCGTTGTAGCGGTATTTTCTCTGCTATGGCGGAGGTCGCTATTGCAGAGTGTCAACTGCCAAGGCAGTTGACACAGAACAAAACTTCATAAAGTCCCCAAAATTGGTCCATTTTACAACACACTTATTTTCTCGATGTCCCAGAACAACCCCTTCGCATCAACCTCGATTCTGGGAGTTCTACTTACCCGAATTTGATTTCAAAAAATCTCCCGGACTCCTTTATGTCTTGGATAAAAGGAGAACTAGCTCAATTCAAGACATTTAACCCAATCCTTAGTCAGATTCCCTTAGACCATACCTCTCTCTAAAACTGGCTGAGACTAGTCTAGCCTAGAATTTCAAAATCCCAAACTCGGAGTTTTCTAACTCTAAGAAATAGAATGAATGGTTCACCCATACCGATGGACCTGGTTGTTATAACAGATACCAATTTACCCATCGTTCATCCCTGAACGATCAAATCTAAAAATACGAAAAGTAAAAAGCGAAAAGAGTAGTACACGTATCCTCAAACATGTGAGGGTACTTGTCCCGCATGTCCTTCTCGGTTTCCCAAGTGGATTCCTCAACCAGACAATGCTTCTATTAAACCTTTACCATACTGAACACCTTTGTCCTTAATTTCCAAACATCTCGATCAAGAATCAAAACTGGTTCCTCTTCATAGCGAAGATCCTTATCAAATAACACCTCATCCTACTTGATGATGTAGTCCCCATCCCCATGGTATCACTTCAGCATGGATACATGGAATACCGGATAGACACCCGACAGATCGGGCGGCAGTGCTAATCTGTAAGCTATTGGCCTTACGATCTTAAGAACTTCAAATGGTCCGATGAATCGAGGGTTGAGCTTGCCCTTCTTACCAAAACACATAACTCCCTTCATTGGTAACACTTTTAACAATACCTGCTCACCAATTTGAAATTCCATGTCCCTTACCTTGTGATCCGCGTATTTCTTCTGCCTGCTTTGGGAAACTAGCAATTTGGTTTGAATGCCTCATATCTTTTCTTGTGCTTCTCTTACTAAGTCTACGCCCAAAGGCTTTACATCACATTCCTCAAACCACCCTATAGGTGACCTACAACTCCTCCCATACAGAGCCTCAAATGGTGCCATGTCAATGCTGGAGTGGTAGCTATTGTTGTATGAGAACACACACAATGGTAGAAACTGGTCCCAATGACCCCCAAAGTCAATCGCACATGCTCTCAGCATATCCTCTAAAACTTGAATCATCATCTCAAACTAACCATCAGTCTAAGGATGGAAGGCTGTACTAAAGGTTAGTCGAGTGCCCAACTCCTCATACAACTTACCCCAAAACTTGGAGGTAAACTGTGTACCCCTGTCTGAAATAATAGACAGTGGCACCCCATGCAATTTCACAACCTCTTTCATGTAGATCTTAGCCAATTGTTGTGAATTATAGTCTACCTTGACCGGAATAAAATGAGCTGACTTGGTCAACCTGTCCACAATGACCCAAATAGAGTCATACTTCCCTAAGGTCTTGGGAAGACCCACCACGAAGTCCATGGCTATCCTTTCCCACTTCCACTCTGGAATAGGCATCCTCTGAAGTAGTCCTACAGGCCTTTGGTGTTCATACTTGACCTGCTGGCAATTATGACACTTGGACACAAAATCCGCTGTCTTTTTTCATCCCCGACCATCAATAAAGTTGCCTCAAATTTCTATACATCTTAGTTATACTCGGATGAATTGAATACCGCGAACCATGAGCCTCTGCCAACACCTTCTGAATCATGTCATCAACTCGAGGAACACAAATGATTCCTATTAAATTTAACACACCGCCAGAATCCAACGTGGTATCCCCAGACTCTGAATATTGCCTTGCTCCGAAGCCTACTCAACTGTGAATCTTGAAACTGTTTGGCCTTTATCTTTTCTATGAAAGTAGATTTGACCTCAATACTGGCCAATACCCCACCTTGTTCTGAAATACCCAAGTGTATAAACTTAGATTTCAATGCATGAATCTCCTTAGCAAGTGGTAGTTTGGACATGCTAACTGTCTTCCGGCTCAATGCGTCTGCCACCACATTAGCCTTACCTGGATGGTACTAAATAGTCACATCATAGTCCTTTAACAACTCCATCCACCTTCTCTGCCTTAGGTTCAAGTCTTTCTGAGTGAAGACATGTTGCAGACTTTGATGGTTGGTGAACACCTCACACTGGACACCATAAAGATAGTGTCTCCAAAGCTTGAGTGAAAACACCACCGCTGCCAACTCCAAATTATGAGTCGGATAGTTTCTCTCATGCACCTTCAACTGCGTAGAAGCATAGGCTATCACATTCCTATCCTGCATCAACGAAGCACCCAAACCATAATATGAAGCGTCATAATAAAAAATAAAGTCCTTACCTTCAACCGGCAAAGACAAAATAAGAGTCGTGGTCAGAAGTGTCTTGAGATTTTGGAAGCTCTCCTCACACTTGTTGGACCACACAAATGGTAGGTCTTTCTATGTCAGCCTTATCAAGTAGGTAGCAATAGATGCAAAATCCTTGACAAACCTATGATAGTAGCCTGTAAGTCCCACAAAACATCTCACCTCAGTCACCGAGCTAGGCCGGACCTAAATCTTGACTGCCTCAATCTTTTGGGGATCTACCATCACCCCCTTTTCTGACACTACATGCTCCAAGAATGCTACTGAAGTCAACTACAACTCGCACTTGGAGAACTTCGCATAAAGCGTTTGACATCTCAAAATGTCTAACACTATATGGAGATGTTCATCATGCTCCTCCCTACTCTTGGAGTAGATCAAGATGTCATCAATAAAAACTATGACGAACGAATCCAAGTAAGGTTTAAACACCCCATTCATCAAACTGATGAATGCTGTTGGTGCATTGGTCAACCCAAACGACATCACTAAGAACTCATAATGTCCATACCAAGTCCAAAAAGGAGTCTTAGGAATGTCCTAAGGCCTAATATTTAACTGATGATATCCTTACCTCAAGTCAATTTTTGAAAACACAGATGCACCTTATAACTGGTCAAAAAGATCATCAATATGGGGTAAAGGGTACTTATTCCAGATGGTGACCTTGTTCAGTTGCCTGTAATATATGCATATCTGCATACTACCATCCTTCTTTTTCACAAACAAGACCGAAGCACCCCAAGGCGAAGCACTGAGATGGATAAATCCCTTATCTAGGAGTTCCTAAAGCTGAGACTTAAGCTCCTTTAACTCTATCGGAGCCATACGATAAGGAGGGATGGAAATTAGGTGAGTGCCCAACTCTAAGTCAATATGAAAATCGATATCCCTGTCCGGAGGCATACTAGGCAAATCCACTGGAAACACCTCTCGAAACTCTGAAACAACTGGAACTGACTCAATAGATGAGGACTCCACACTATCATCCCGGAGATGAGCCAAAAAGGCTAGACACCCCTTCCCCACTAGCTTTCTAGCCCGAACAAACGATATCACCTTGACCGGCTTGGCCCTGTACACTCTTTCCCACTCTAGCCTATCCTTACCCAGAATTTCTAGAGCCACAAACTTGGTATTACAATTCAACATAGCATGATAAGGGAATAACCAGGTCATGCCCAAAATGACGTCGAAGTATGCCATATCCTAAAATTACCAAGTCTACCCACGTATGCAACCCCACAAATACAACAAAATAATTATGATAAACATGAGTCACAATCACGGACTCTCCAACCAGGGTCGAAACATGGATAGGGAAATCAAGGATATCACTAGTCAAATACAGACCCATAACAAATTTTACAGACACATATGAATATGTAGAGAACCTGGGTCAAAAAGCACCGAAGTCATCCTATCACAGACAAGAATAGTACCTGTGAATACTGCGTCTGATGCCTCAGCCTTGGACCTTCCTAGAAATGCATAATAGTGAGCCTGATCATCAATCCAGGCAACTTCCTTGGTTGACTGTGCCGCACCTATGCCGCGCCGCCATTTTCTCTATCCCCCCGTCTCCCTGAAAGTTACCTCCCCCACTCTGTGGACGACCTCTAGCATGACCACCTCTACCTATCAAGATCACAGCCTTAGACTTCTGCTGAACCTAATTAGCAGTCTGCCTGTGAGGGCATTCCCTCTTAAAGTTGCCCAGATCACGATAATGGAAGTAACCACGATTAAGTATAGGCCTGCTGGCAGACGTGCAAGAGGCTCCCTAGCCTCTAGAAGCTAAAAACTGTTGATTAGCTTTCGGATGACCACCTGTAGCAGCTGACAGAGCTGACTTAATAGTACGGGCTGAGTATATCTGCTGATTCTGGCCCCTGGAGTACAAATCATTGTAATTTCCCTTATTTCGGGGCTTTTTGGCTAACACTTTAGCCTGCCCCGCTTGCTTGACTCCCTCAAGTTTCTTTACATAATCTGCTACTTCATTAAAGCTTTTGCCTAATGAAGTCATATGCACAGACAATACCTGAAGCTCAGTATTCAAACTCTTCACAAACAATCGAACCCGCTCCTCCTCGGAACCCAACAACTGTGTAGAAAAATGAGATAAAGCGTGAAACTTAGCCTCATAAGTAGAGACCGACATGCTACCCTATTCCAAATTTAAGAACTTATCCTTTTTCCTATATCTCAGAGTACGGGGTACATACTTCTCCAAGAAGAGAGCGTGAAACTTCTCCCAAGTCAGTGGGGGCAAAACAAATGATCGACATTCCACATGAGATCTCCACCACTGCTTGACATCACCCTGCACCTGAAATGTGACGAACTCAACCCCATGCTGTTGCACAATGCCTAGCTTGAGCAGCCTCTCATAGCAATCCAATATGAACTCATAAGAATCTTCCCTATCAGTACCCTGAAACGTAGGAGGTTTTAGCTTGAGAAACTTGGTCAGCATCTCATATTCACTTCTTGTCATTACCGGGCCTAGCATTAGCCTGAAGAAATCACCGATGCATGAAGCTGCATCCATCCTACGAGCCATAATGACTATTGGCTGAATGCCTAGAGCCTAATTTGCAACACACGCAGGGGTGGCTTCGGCACCAACCAAACCATCCAAGAAGTTCCAAGCCTGCTAAAATGCTTCAGGAATCATAGAGGGAAGGCCTGCACCTCCAGCTGGTGCTGTCTCCTCTTGCGCCCCATCATCCTTCACAACACTTCCACATCATCGACAACCTGTTCCTGAGGTGGGGGAGGGGTTGCTTCTCGCGCTCCTGCAGCAGCTTGAGCTCCACCCCTGGCGGGTGTGGCTCTACCTCGACCTCTGCCCCTACCCCTGCCTCTACCTCTGATAGCTGGGCCCGCTTAACCATCTGCGGACAAAAGAGTGAACAAAGTCAGATACCAATTGGAATCAAGTTATAACACGAAGGAAGAAAAAAGAGATAGTTTTTCCTAAAGTCCCATAGCCTCTCTGTTTTACGAAAAAAATGACTTATGTTTGAAAATCATTTTGAAAAACTAAGTTAAAGTTTTAAAATGTTTTCAATTAAAATCAAGAGTCGCCACTTTCTTTTGAAAGTAAAACTAAGAAAACTTATAAAAAAAAGTTTCAAAGCCTAAAACAGATAAAGACTTAGAATGTTTTTTGAGATTTTGGGTAAGGGTTCAAATTAATATCCCGAGAAGGTTTTAAAGGCACTCGGGATATCCGCTAACTCGCGGTTATCCAAACTTGTTTAAAACATAACTTATTTTGACTAACTTTGAAAAGATCTTGTATTAAAACATTTTTTTTTTCAATTTAATTTTGAGAAAACATAGGAAATGAGACTTAATTAGAGGAAATTGATACTTATATTTTGGAAATGGAAACACACAAAGAGTTCATTTTCTTTAAACACAAAAGGAAAACATACTTGATTCGAAAATTATGATAAATAACTTGACAAAAGAAAGTGATAAAAATGCCTTTAAGAGAAAACATATCAAATTAGTTTAAGGAAAACATGCTCTTTGATAATTCTTTAGAAACATATGACTTCGGCTATTTTTTAACATGGATAAAAACAGTAAAGGATTTAAAGAAGGATAAACAACAAAAATGCTTACTCTTTTTGGGAATAATCCAACTAAGCTAAAATGTTAAGAGTTCAAATAATACAAGTAATCTATACTAGGCAATATTAATAAGAGTTAAAGAGATGAGAGAAGAATTTAAGCCTTTGGCTTAAACATTTTGGACTTTTAGTCCAAAACCCTGTCTTAAATCTAACTTGGGCTTTAGGCCTACTGCTGCCACTGTTGGACTTTTAGTCCATTTTTCTTAAGTTGGACCTGCTGCTCTTAATGGACTTGGCCCATTTTTCTTTCAAATTTCGATCCATTTGGACCATTGTCGCTTCTACACTTGGACTTTGGTCCAGCTTCATCATTTTACTAGCCCACTTGGACTATCTGCTACTGCTGCGGGCTTTTTGGCCCAACTCTCTTTTTGCTTCTCATTCGCTTGCTGCTCCATTTTCCTCGTTTTAAAAGATCCGACTCAAAACAACTTGGGCTTATAGGCTCATAGTTTATGCAAGAAGATAGAGAAGAGTCCATGCAAACTCATGTGGGGTCAAAGTACATGCGAAACAAAAAATAAATGATGATTAGCAAATGACCCGAAAATCAATTTGAGATGAAGAATTTAAGCAAAATTACAATGGGTTTAGCCAGCCAATTGATACAAGACTTCAACTAAAATCCTTTTAGGAACTTGTTACAACCACGTAAGTTAAGTGGAAATTCAATAATTAAAATAACAAGAAAAATTCATTCTTTGGCTAGCCAAACGATCAAATGTTCAGCCACCGCTCATTTAAAATTATTAATCGAAGGAGACCCCAGGCATTCTTAGACTTTACGAGCATTAAATCCTATTGTATGCTTCCTAACAGCACTGCTTCGACAGATAGTAAGGATCAGATACAAACACATTGGAGTGCAAGGCAAGCAAAGAGAAACCATGGCTCTATATAAAAGCATATGCCGCACGGATTAAACTATTCCAAACATGCTAAAGGCAACCAACCGCCACACGAAATATCTGAATCTTTAACTTATTTACCAAATATCATGCTTCTCTTTAAAAAGAGAGGGGGCAAAATAGTAGCGAACTTCCTCGTTTACGTGCTTTTAGAGAGAAAAAATGAATAATCAGTGAGTCATTAAGTGCTAGAATCACAAACAAGACCACGAGACAAAGTTTACAGCTTTTACTAAATTCAAACAGATACACTCCTATTCAAATTGTCCAGTAAATCAAAGAGTAACCAAAGATGTCTATTTTTAGTTAAATATGAAGGTAATAGGCTATGATGGTCAAATGAACTTCTTCTTTGAAGATAAAGGAACATTTAAAACTTGTAGACCACTAGAACATATTCGAACACGCACAGACATAATGAAACTAAGGCAGAATAAAATACATTTATGCTCACATATTTGATATAGTTATGACAGATCAAGTAATCCATACAATCTAATATACGAAATTGTGATACGCTAAAGTACTAGTGAATGCTTTCTAACCATCAAATTTCTAACAGGTTTTCAAATCATTTTTAAACAATGAAACAGAGGAGGTTTAAACTTCTGTTAAATAACGAAGCAAACAACATATCAAAGTTTATATGAAGCATACAGAAAGCATTTTGGTAGCACGATTCTAGCATATCTTTCTAAAACTTCACCACAATGAGCACAAAATCAGTCTATTACAAATAGGGACATAAGCAAATTTTTAAGAACCTACGGAGTTTAGAGAAGCTTCAAACAAACAGATTTCACCCTTTATTCATAAGAACTTCATTGAACGCAGGCATATGTTTCAGACAAGACCAGCTCAAAACCACCACAAAACTTCTACAAACAACTACTCTACATTATACCAGTGAAGGAAAGAAGGAGAAGAACGAGATATTTACCTTTTTTGGAGCAGCGAGCTAGGACTTCAAGTTCCATAAGAACAACTTCACCACCGTTGAAACTCGGTTTATTTCGCCGGAAAAACATAATTTTTTAGAGTTTGTCTCTGAAACTTTTGATTTCTTTGACGGGTTTATAAAGTGATCATATGTTGTTAAATTCTCTATTTTTATTCGTGAAAATGATAGAACTAGGGAAATTAACGGTGAGAAAGCCCGAGAAAAGGGTGGAATAATCATGGGTGGCCTGGGGTTCTGGGATTTGGTGTAATCCGGGTAATGTGCAGGCTTTGTTTGTTAATTACATGTACTTGTATGTTATTTTAGACCAAGAACGAGAAAGTAATACAGAATAGTATAAAGCTCGGGTTGAGTAGAGCTTGGATCATTTCGAGGTAGGTGATGGCTTACAATTCCCGTGAATGTGGTATATGTTTGTACTCTTATCTAAGTGCTTGTATGAATTACATTGCTTAGAGGAAATGTGTAGAATGTCTAAGGGTCCTATTTTACAGTCTGTGAATTGAACGGTGTGTTGCTTGTTAGTTTACAAGTTGTTTGTTCATCTATTGACTGTGGATCGTTGACATTCGGTTGGCTCGGGTACCACGCCTGGTACATGAATACTAACGGTTGGCTGAGGTACCACGCCTGGCATGGGAATACTAATGGTTGGCTTGGGTACCACGCTTGGTATGAGATACTAATGGTTGGCTCGGCTACCACGCCTGGTACATGTTTATTTTACTGTATTTTTGCATTGTTATTGTTGTATTGCATTAACTGTTATTGGTTTCCTGAGTGGACTGGGCTATTTTACATAAATGTGATACTTGTTTTGGTGGTCCTTGAGTGACCGAGAAATTTTGTTATAATTGTTGAGTGGGTCTTGGATTAGGCCGGGTTGTACATTGACACTCAGGTGTTGTTTAGAGGGGATCCCAAGGTGGGTCCGGGCATAGTTATTATTATATAATTGTGGTTTAGAGTTATAAGAGATGGATTTCATATGGGAACAAGCTAGGTAGAGACTTGTAGTCTAGGGTCTGTTGATTTGTTGCATGCCTTCCATACTAATCACTTGATTTGTGGTACTGCTTATACACTGTTTATTTGGAAACTGGCTGATGATCCTACCAGTACACGATAGTTGTGTACTGATACTGCACTTGCTTGTTTTTGTTGTGAGTACAGGAAATCTTCTGGAGGTTGATGCACGACCTCACCTGTAGGCCAAACTATTCCAAGATATCAAGGGTGAGCCGTTTGACCAGGCCTCCTTGATGCTTATCTTTTAAGTTATAGCCCAATTGTTTCGGGATTAGACTATCTCTTTTATTGTTTAAGTTTTGGGGTTGTATTCTCGTACTCTAAATATTGGTAGAATTGTTTTGTATGATGACCTTCAGATTCTAGGGGGAAATTTCTGCAGGTTAACTTAATGAAGTTTCTTATTTATTATTGAATTCCTAGTTTACTTTTATGCACTGGTTTTAGGCTGTTAGTCTAGGCTAAAGGTTGAACTCTACTGGTTCGCTCATCTGGGGGTTGGGTGGGTGCCACTCACGATGGTCTGTGTCGTGACAAAGATGGTATCAGAGCCCTAGGTTCATTGATCTCGTCGTACCAAATAGGTCTAGTAGAGTCTTGCATAACGGTGTAGAGACGTCCATACATTTCTTCGAGAGGCTATGAGGCTTTAGCAAAAAACTATCTCTTCCTTCTTTCCTTCGTGCTATTACTTGATTCCAATTGGTATCTAGTGATACAAATTGGTATCTAACGTCATTCACTCTTTTGTACGCATATGGTTACTACAAGGAACAACAGAGCAAGGCCAGCGGTCCTAACAACGAGCCCGGTAGCTGGTGGAAGAGGTAGGGGAAGGGGCAGAGGATGAGGTAGAGCCGCACCCGCCAGGGGTGGAGCTCAAGCGGCTGCTGGAGAGCGTGAAGCAACCCCTCCCCTACCTCAAGAACATATTGCTGAAGATGTGGAAGTTGTTGTAGAGGACGAAGGGGCGCAGGCGGAGGCAGCACCGGTTGGGGGTGCAGGACTTCCTACTATGATACTGGAAGCCTTTCAGCAGGCTTGGAATATTCTTAGTGGGTTGGTCGGTACTAGAGCCATTCCCGTGGCTTTTGCGAATCAGGCCTTGGATACTCAGCCAACGGTTACTACAGTGCCTAGGATGTATACAGCTTCAGGCACGAATGATTTCTTTATGCCAATGCTAGGCCCAATGATGATAGGGAATGAGCATGAGATACTGACCAAGTTTCTCAAGCTGAAACCTCCTACTTTTCAGGGTACCGACAAGGAGGATGCCTACGAGTTCATCTTGGATTGCTATGAGAGGTTGCACAAGTTGGGTATTGTACGTCAGCATGGGGTTGAGTTTGTCATATTTCAACTGCAGGGTGATGCTAAGCAGTGGTAGAGGCCTCATGTGTAGTGCCGGTCTTCTGTTCTACCCCCACTGACTTGGGAACAGTTCCACGCTTTGTTATTAAAAAAGTACGTACACTGTACTTTGAGGGACTAGAAGAAAGATGAGTTCTTGAACTTAGAGCAAGGTAGCATGTCAGTCTCTGCTTACGAGGCTAAGTTCCATGCCTTGTCTCATTTTGCCACACATATGTTGGGTTCCGAGGAGGAACGGGTCCGGTTGTTTGTGAAAGGGTTGAATACTGAACTACAGGTACTGTCAGTGCATATGACTTCTTCAGGGAAGGGCTATAATAATGTGGTGGATTATGTGAAGAAACTTGAGAGAGTCAAGCATGTGGGGCAGGCTAAGGCTTTAGCTAAGAAGCCCCTGAATGAGAGAAATTTTGGTTGTTCATACTCCAGGGGCCAGAATCAACAGGCTTACTCGGCCCGTCCTATTCAGTCAGCTCTACCAGCTACTACATGTGGTTTTCAAGGAGCTCAGTCTTTAGCTTCTAGAGGCCAGGGAGCGTCTTACACATCAGCTAGCAGGCCTGCACTTGACTATGGTTGCTTCTATTATGGTGATCTGGGCCACTTTAATAGGAAGTGCCCACATAGGTAGACAGGTAAGTAGGGTCAACATCAGTCTAGAGTAGTGGCCCCAACAGGCAGAGGTGGTAATGCTAAAGGTCATCCACAGGGTGGGCGAGGTAACTTTCAGGGAGGCCAGGGAGACAGGGGAACGGCGGCGCAGGCAGGAGTGCAGCGCAGCTAGTCCAGGAAGTTGCCCGGATTGATGATCGACCTCATTGCTATGCTTTTCCAGGGAGGACCAAGGTGGAAGCCTCAGATACGGTGATCACATGTACCATTCTTGTTTGCGATAAAATGGCTTCAGTATTATTTGACCCAGGTTCTACATATTCTTATGTGTATGTGAGTTTTGTGTTGGGTATGGACTTAATTTGTGATATCCTTGATTTCCCTATCCATGTTTCTACCCCGGTTGGAGAGTCTGTGATTGTGACTCATGTTTATCGTGACTATTCTGTTGTGTTTGTAGGATTGCATACTTGGGTAGACTTGGTAATTCTGGATATGACTGATTTTGATATTATCTTGGGTATGCCCTGGCTATCCCCTTATCATGCGGTGTTGAACTGTAACACCATGACTGTGGCTCTAGAGATTTCGGGTAAGGATAGACTAGAGTGGGAAGGTGTGTACAGGCCTAAGCCAGTTAAGATAATATCATTTGTTTGGGCTAGGAAGCTAGTGGGAAAGGGGTGTCTAGCCTTCTTGGCTCATCTCCGGGATAATAGTGTGGATTCCCCATCTATTGAGTCAGTTCCCGTGGTTTCTGAGTTTCTAGAGGTATTTCCAGCGGATTTGCCAGGCATGCCTCCCGATAGGGATATAGACTTCTGTATTGATTTAGAGCCAGACACTCGTCCTATTTCCATTCCTCCGTATTGTATGGCTCTGGTAGAGTTAAGGGAACTTAAGACTCAGCTACAAGAACTCCTAGATAAAGGATTTATACGTCCCAGTGTTTTGCCTTGGGGTTCTCCGATTTTATTTGTAAGGAAGAAGGATGGTAGTATGCGGATGTGAATAGATTATAGGCAGTTGAACAAGGTGACCATCCAGAATATGTACCCTCTACCCTGTATAGATGACTTGCTTGAATAGCTTCAGGGTGCATCAGTGTTTTCAAAAATTGACTTGAGGTCGGGGTACCATCAGTTAAAGATTAGACCTGAGGAAATTCCAAAAACTACTTTTTGGACTCAGTATGGGCATTACAAGTTCCTAGTAATGTCATTTGGTTTGACCAATGCGTTGGCAATATTCATGAGTTTGATGAATGGGGTATTCAAATCGTATTTGGATTCCTTCATGATTGTATTTATCGATGATATTTTGATCTACTCCAAGAGTAGGGAGGATCATGCTAATCATCTTTGTATTGTGTTGGATATCTTGGGACATCAAAAGCTTTACGCAAAGTTCTCTAAGTGTGAATTTTGGTTGACTTCAGTTGCGTTCTTGGGGCATGTAGTGTCAGAAAAGGGGGTGATGGTGGATCCCCAGAAAATTGAGGCAGTCAAGAGTTGGGTTTGGCCTAGCTTTATGACAGAAGTAAGGAGTTTTGTTGGGCTCGCTGCGTACTACCGGAGGTTTGTTAAGAATTTTACTTTTATTGCTACCCACCTGACCAGGCTGACACATAAGGATGTACCATTCATGTGGTCTGACAAGTGCGGGGAGAGCTTCTAAAATCTCAAGACACTTCTGACCACGACTTCTATATTGTCCTTGGTGGTTGAAGGTAAAAACTTTATTATTTATTGTGATGCTTCACATTCTGGTTTGGGTGCTGTGTTGATGCAGTATAAGAATGTGATAGCCTATGCATCCAGGAAGTTGAAGGTGCATGAAAGGAACTACCCAACTCACGACCTAGAGTTGGCAGCGGTAGTTTTTGCACTAAAGATTTGGAGACACTACCTTTATGGTGTCAAGTGCGAGGTATTCACAGATCGTCTACAACATGTATTCACGCAAAAAGATTTGAATTTGAGGCAGAGAAGGTGGATGGAGCTATTGAAGGACTATGATGTGACCATTCAGTACTATATGGGTAAGGCTAATATGGTGGCAGACGCATTGAGCCGGAAAACAGTTAGCATGGGTAGCTTGGCTTGTTTGGGGGTGTCCAAACGACTACTAGTAAAGGAAATTTGGGCTTTGGAGGCCAAGTTCATGCACTTGGATGTTTCAGATCAAGGTGGGTTGTTGGCCAGCATTGAGGTCAAATCCACCTTCAAAGATGAAATAAATACCAAACAGTTTCAGGATCTGAAACTGAGTAAGCTACGAGGTAAAGTGATGTCCGGGGAGTCCATAGACGTCACGTTAGACTCCGGTGGAGTGTTACATTTCTGGGAAAGGATTTTTGTTCCTCAGGTTGATGATATAATTCAGAAAATCTTGGTAGAAGCTCATGGTTCGCGATACTCAATTCATCCGGGTATGACTAAAATATACAGAAACTTGAGGCAGTGTTACTGGTGGCCCGGGATGAAAAGGGACATAGTTGATTTTGTGTCCAATTGTCAGAACTGCTAGCAGGTAAAGTATGGACATCAGAGACTAGCAGGATTACTTCTGAGAATGCCAATTCCAGAGTGGAAGTGGGAAAAGATAGCCATGGACTTCGTGGTGAGTCTTCCCAAGACATTGGGGAAGTATGACTCGATTTGGGTCATTATTGATAGGCTGACCAAGTCCGCTCATTTCATTCCGATCAGGGTGGATTATAATTCACAGCAATTGGCCAAGATCTACGTGAAGGATATTGTGAGATTATATGGGGTACCACTGTCCATCATTTCAGACAGGGGTACGCAGTTTACCTCTCAGTTTTGGGGTAAGTTACATGAAGAGTTGGGTACACAACTCACTTTTAGCACCGCCTTCCATCCTCAGAATGATGGTCAGTCGGAGAGGACGATCTAGGTATTGGAGGATATGCTAAGAGCATATGTGATAGACTTCGGGGGATATTGGGACCAGTTCCTACCATTGTGGGAATTCTCGTACAACAATAACTACCACTCCAGTATTGACATGGCACCATTCGAGGCATTGTATGAGAGGAACTAAAGATCACCGGTTAGGTGGTTTGAGGAAGGCGATGTAAAGGCCCTGGGCGTGGACTTAGTAAAGGAAGTAAAGGAAAAGGTAAGGGGCATTCATGCCAAATTGCTGGCTACCCAAAGCAGGCAGAAGGAGTATGCAGATCGCAAGGTCCGGGACATAGAGTTTCAGGTTGGTGAATAGGTATTACTGAAGGTGTCACCAATGAAGGGAGTTATGCGGTTTGGTAAGAAGGGCAAGCTTATCCCTCGGTTCATCGGTCCATTTGAGAATCTTGAGATTGTGGGGCCAGTGGCTTACAAGTTTGCACTGCCTCCCAGTTTGTCGGGCGTCCATCTGGTATTCCATGTATCCATGCTTAAGCAATACCATGGGAACGAAGATTACATCATTAAGTGGGACGAGGTACTTTTTGACAAGGATCTTCGTTATGAAGAGGAACCAGTCTTGATTCTTGCTCGGGATGTCCGAATTTTGAGGACAAAGGTGATTGACATGGTAAAAGTTCAGTGGAAGCATCGTCTGGTTGAGGAAGTCACTTGGGAAACTGAGAAGGACATGCGAGACAAGTACCCTCAGTTGTTTGAGGATTCAGGTACTACACTTACTCTCCTATATTTCCGTAAATTCGGGTTTGATCGTTCGGGGATGAATGATGGGTAAATTGGTATCTGTTGTGATGATCGGGTCTGTCGTTACGGGTAGTCCAATCGTGCCAAGTTTTAGAGTTAGAAAACTCCGGGTTGGGGAGTTTGAAATTCTGGGCTAGGCTAGCCTCGGCCAGATTTGAAGTGAGGTGGAGTGTAGGGAAATACGAGTAAGGATTGGGTTAGGTGTCTTGTTTTGAGCTAGTTTTCCACGTATCCAAGACATAAAGGAGTCCGGGGGACTTTTCGAAATCAAATTTGGGTAAGTAGATCTCCCGAAATCGCGTTTGACGTGGAGGGGTTATTTCGGGTCGTCAGGGAAAGCAAGTGTGTTTTAAAATGACCAAATTTTAGAGATTTTTTAAAATTCTATCCATGACGAGCGCAACGGCTCCGCCGTAGCGACCTCTGCTATAACGGTGGAAAATACCGCTATAGCGGTGGTCAAGGCGGTCAATGCCGCTTAAGACCGCTATAGCGAAAGTCGTCCATTATAGCGGGATAGCTATAGCGGAGCGGGGACCGCTATAGCGGGCCGACAGAATTTTAATGCAGAAACTTCCCCAAAACAGTTCAGTTTTCTACAATTCATTTGGGAGAAGAACTAGGGCGATTTCAGACATTTTTCCTCCGTTCTTCATTGTTTTTCTTCCATAAGGTAAGGTTTCTACTCCCCAAACTTCGTACTACTTTTCCTATGTGGTAGAATTGCTAGGAGGGAACTTGGGGGAAGGTTGGAATAACCTAGGAATGGTGGAATCCGGGGAAGAAAGGGGATTCTAAACATGAAACTTCTTGGGTATTGTTAAAAGTGAAATATAATGATCATATGTTGTTAAATTCTCTATTTTCATCCGTGAAAATGATTGAACTAGGGAAATTAATGGTGGAAAAGCCTGGGAAAAGGGTGGAATGATCATGGGTGGCCTGGGGTTCTGGGATTTGGTGTAATCCGGGTAATGTGCAGGCCTTGTTTGTTAATTTCATGTACTTGTATGTTATTTTAGACCAAGAATGAGAAAGGAATCTGGAACACGGGAAAGCTCAGGTTGAGTAGAGCTTGGATCATTTCGAGGTAGGTGATGGCTTACGATTCCTGTGAATGTGGTATATGTTTGTACTCTTATCTAAGTGCTTGTATGAATTATATTTCTTGGAGGAATTGTATAGAATGTCTAAGGGTCCTATTTTACAGTCTGTGAATTGAACGATGTGTTGCTTGTTGGTTTACAAGTTGTTTGTTCATCTATTGACTGTGGATCATTGACATTCGGTTGGCTCAGGTATCACGCTTGGTATGTGAATACTAACGGTTGGCTCAGGTACCATGCCTGGTACGAGATACTAACGGTTGGCTTTGGTACCACTCCTGGTACGGGTTTATTTTACTGCATCTTTGCATTGTTATTATTGTATTGCATTGACTGTTATTGGTTCCATGAGTGGACTGAGCTATTTTACTGAAATGTGATACTTGTTTTGGTGGTCCTTGAGTGACCGAGAAATTTTGTTATAATTGTTGAGTGTGTCTTGGATTAGGCCGGGTTGTTCATTGACACTCATGTGTTGTTTAGAGGGGATCCCAGGGTGGGTTCGGGCTAGATGGAAATGTATAGTTATTGGTATATGATTGTGGTTTAGAGTTATAAGAGATAGATTTCATGCGGGAACAATATAGGTAGAGACTTGTAGTCTAGGTTCTGTTGACTTGTTGCATGCCTTCCATACTAATCACTTGATTTGTGGTACTGCTTATACACTGTTTATTTGGAAATTGGCTGATGATCCTACCAGTACACAGTAGTTGTGTACTGATACTACACTTGCTTGTTTTTGTTGTGAGTACAGGAAATCTTTCGGAGGTTGATGCACGACCTCACCTGTAGGCCGGACTGTTCCAAGATATCAAGGGTGAGCCGTTCGTCCAAGCCGCCTTGATGCTTATTTTTTAAGTTATAGCCCAATTGTTTCGGGCTTAGACTATCTCTTTTATTGTTTATGTTTTGGGGTTGCATTCCCGTACTCTAGATGTTGGTAGAATTGTTTGGTACGATGACTTTCAGATTCTAGGGGGAAATTTCCGTAGGTTAACTTAATGAAGTTGCTTATTTATTATTGAATTGCTAGTTTACTTTTATGCACTGGTTTTTAGGCTATTAGTCTAGGCTAAGGGTTGAACTCTATTGGTTCGCTCATTCGGGGGTTGGGTGGGTGCCACTCACGACGGTCTGGGTCATGATAGATATTCATGCTGGGCACATTATTTTGTACTGAGAGACAAGGGAACATTAGGAAATTGGGCGGCGGCGCTAGGGTTCGTAGGGTTTTTGAGAGAAGGAGATGAGAGAGAGCTAGAGGGGCGTTTGGGTATCTGTTGTGAAGGAGAAGAAAAAAGAATAGTATAAAGGTGGTGTTTTTGGGCCGGAGCGGGTTTGGGTGTTGTTGGCTGGAGCGGATGGTTTTGGGCCAAGTGTTTGGCTGAAATAAAGATGGTTATAAGGGGTGTTCAGAATATGGTCACATTTGCAAAATGTGGCCATTTTAAGTTTAAGGAATAGCCAAATTAGGAGTAATTTAGATGAAATTCGGCTAGGATTTAAATAGTTTAAAGAAATAAGCTAGAATAGGAATAAAGACGAATTGATTAAAATTAACCACCCGAGCTTCTTTAAATTTAAACGATTTGAAATTAAAATGTTTTAACACATAATTACCTCACTTAACACTTATGAAAAAATAATTTATTCAATTAATCTATCATTTTGAATTAATTTGGAGGAAAATCAAATGTTTAATCTTTTGAAAAGATTTTCTTATGAAATTAAACTTAATAATAATTATGTAAGCAAACTTATATAAATTTCACATAATTAAATATGAAAAATATAAATTATTACTCAGAACTATTATAAAGCTGATTTCGTAATGTGGAGGGTAAAAATTGGGTGTCAACACTCTCGAAGAAAAGTATGGACGTCTCTGCACCATTCCGCAAGACTCTACTAAACCTGTTTTGGTACGACGAGATCAACGAACCTAGGGCTCTGATACCATCTTTATCACGACCCAGATCGCCGTGAGTGGAACCCACTCAACCGCCAGGTGAGTGAACCATCAACGACCCTAAACTTAACCGTTCTAACAGCTTAAAACCAGTGCAAGAAATAAACTAGCAATTTAAAATAGTCTAAAGGTTTTATAAATAACCTGCGGAAAAAATATCCCTCCCTAGAATCTGAAAGTCATCATACCAAAATACTACCAAATCTAGAGTACGGGGATGCAACCCCAAAAATAAGCAATAGTTCAAGCCTAAAACAAGTGGGCTAAAACCAATGAGAAAGAAACCAAGGCAACTTGATTGAACAACTCACCCTTAATGTCTTGAAGTGTCAGGCCTACAAGTGAGGTTGTGCGTCAACCACCAGAAGATTTCCTGTACTCACAAAAAAAAAACAAGTGCAGTATCAGTACACAACCACCGTGTACTGATAGGATCATCATCCAGTTCCAAATAAACAGTATATGAACAATACAAAAGTCAAGTAATAGTACAGGAAACATGCAACAAGCCAACAGGTAACTCTAGACTACAAGTCTCTCCCTAGTTTGTACCCACATGCAGTCCACCTTTACATCCATGATCAACAATCAATAGAAATCAACAATTATACCATTTTACATATCCTGGATCCACCCTGGGATCCCCCTAAGCAATACCTAAGTGTTAAACATGCAACCCGATCTACACCAAGACCAAACTCACAGATCAATAATAATAACCCGTCCTCTCAAGGACCATAAGAAAATATCACAATTCAGCAACACAAACCCGGTCCACTCATGGAACCAATATCAAAATGCAATAATGCAATAAAATAAACTCATACTAGGCGTAGTACTCGAGCCAACCGTTAGTATATTCCGTACCAGGTGTGGTACCCGAGCCAACCATTAGTATATCCCATACCAGGCGTGGTACCCGAGCCAACCATTAGTATATCCCATACCAGGCGTGGTACCCGAGCCAACCATTAGTATACCCGTACAAGGCGTGATACCCGAGCCAACCAAATGTCACATAAATCTACCGTCACAAACAATGAACAATCAACACTTGTAAACCAACAAGCAATAACACCTAGTTCATTTCACAAAACTGAAAACATAACTTTTGGATATTTCTAAATCATTCCCTAAGCAATGAAAACCATACAATTACTTAGACAAAGGTACTCAAACATACAATGCATACAGGAATCAATAACCATCACCTACCTCGAATAATCAAGCTCTACAGTGCCAGAGCTTTTCCCTTTTTAGGATCCCTTGCTTGTTCTTGGTCTAGAAGCAAATACATAAACACTATAGTTAATTAACTGGCCTAAATTACCCAGATTATACAAAATTCTAAACCCTAGGCCAAACCATGATCATCCCAATCCTTTTCGGGCCTTCCCACCATTTATTCACCTAAGATTATCATTTATACGATACATTTAGAGAATTTAAGCTTGGTGATCATTATCTATTACCTATAAACAATACCCAAGAACTATAGAACCCTAGAATTCCCCTTTTTCCCCGGATTCTACAATCCTAGGTTATCCCAAACCTTTTTCCAAGTCCACCCCTAGCAATTCTATAGCGTAGGAAAGATATTACGGAGTTTGGGGAGTAGAATCCTTACCTTTAGGATGAAAAATGGTGGAACACTACTAAAAACAGCTCAAAAAGGGATGGATAGGAAAGCGATGGACAACGTCGCTCCTGAAAAGCGACGCTGTCCGTCGCTTTTCTCTTTTTTTTTAATTTATAATTATTTGTTACAAAAGCAACGGACAACGTCTCTTTTTCCGTCACTTTTTTTGACGGATTTTTGCGCTATAATTATAAATAACTAATTTTTATTTTTTATTATAAGCGACGGACAACGTCGCAATTATTAAAAAAAATAAAAAATAATTTTAAAGAAAGCGACGCTGTCCGTCGCTTTCTTTAAAATTTAATTTATATTAAAAAAATTAGAAAAGCGACGGACAACATCGCTTTTGTCCATCGCTTTTCGGTCAATACACGGTCAACTCATTTAAAAAAGCGACGGACAAAAGCGATGTTGTCCGTCGCTTCTTTAATTATACAGAGACCCAACAGGGTCTCTTTCCCTCATTTCTCTCTTTCTCTTTTCTCTCCTCCTCTCCTCCTCTCCTCTCCTCCGCCACTGCTCCGCCACTCCCTCCACTGTCGCTCCCTCCACCGCCTCTCTCTCCACCGTCAGCCTCCTCCCTCCAACCTCCTCCGATTTTGAGGTTAGTTGTTTTATTTATTTGAAGGTTAGGGTTTAATTTGGGTATTTTTATTTTGAAAAATTGATAGTGAATTCTAGACTAGGGTATGTTATTGTTGTTGAATTCTAGACTAGGGTGGATATGTTGTTGTTGTTATTGTTGAATTCTAGACTAGAATTTTAAAAAATTGATAGTGAAAATTGATATATGAAAAAATTGATAGTGAAAAATTCCTTTTTTAGATTATATTCTTAATTTATGAACTTTAATTAGTTTAGGCTTGCTATTAGTTTGTGAACCTTAGTTTAGGCTTGCTATTAGTTTGTGAGCCTTAGTTTAGGATTGCTATTAGTTTGTGAACCTTAGTTTAGGCTTGCTATTAGTTTGTGAACCTTAGTTTAGGCTTGCTATTAGTTTGTGAACCTTAGTTTAGGCTTGCTATTAGTTTGTGAACATTAGTTTAGGTAATGCTTGCTATTAGCTTGTGAACCTTAGTTTAGGCTTGCTATTAGTTTGTGAACCTTAGTTTAGGTAATGCTTGCTAATAGCTTGTGAACCTTAGTTTAGGTTCTTTTTTTAACTTGAATTATATAGGTTCTTGAATTAGATAGGTTCTTGAATTTGGAATTAGGTTCTTGAATTAGATTATTAACTTGAATTTGAGAACTTTGGATTTGAAATAGGTTCTTGATTTAGTTTTAGATTTTGTTTTAGAATCTTAAATTAGTTTTCAACTTTAACTTTTTGAATTAGGTTCTTGAATCTTAGTTTTTTTAAGTTAAGGTTTTTTAAGTTAAGTTTTTTAGTTTAAATTGTTAGTTTTGAGTTAAGAATTAGTTTTTAACTTTAGGTTCTTTTTTGAACTTGAATTAGGTACTTGAATTTGGAATTAGGATTTGGAATTAGAATTTGGAATTAGGTTCTTGAATCTTAGTTTTTTTAAGTTAAGCTTTTTTAAGTTAAGTTTGTTAGTTTAAATTGTTAGTTTTGAGTTAAGAATTAGTTTTCAACTTTAAGTTCTTTTTTGAATTTGAATTAGGTACTTGAATTTTGAACTTGAATTTGGAATTAG